>QOCX01007234.1:0-10373 GCA_005959815.1 Sarcophaga bullata
ATTATCTATATATAAAAAATTTGTTATCGAAATTTTTCTATATATAAAAAATGTGTAATCGAATATCTTGTTATAATGTCACGTGAGCAACAAGTTCTTTTTGCATCATTAGAACTAATTTGGTTTTAAATAATTGGTTGTAAAACTTTTAATTGTTTTAATTAAAATAGTTGTTATAAGCAAATGTTTTAATTTTTAATTTTTATTAATAAATTATTAAAATATTTTCCCTTTTTCTTCATTTACAGTGGCAAACGCTTAATAACAAACGATTCATTGATAATGATTTATTATCATGACTCAACAATTGCTGTCACCGAATTGGGGCCACAAAAACTTTTGTTAGGCTGTGAATTGATTGAGATTTAGTAAGTATACAAACATATACACATACAAACATAATTAAATAGTTAAATATGTAAGTAAATAAACAAATAAATATTTATTTTCTTTAAAATTTTATTTAATAAAAACACTTCAACTATGTAGAGCACAATACAGGTAGGTAATCATTATGAGGACAGTTGAAGATTACAATTTTGAGTGCGATGATATTCATCTTAAATTTTCAAAATTATTTATGTTGGCTCTTCTGCAAATGTCTCATTTGAGGGTTTTTCTGATTGTATTTGTCATACATTAAAATGAAAACAAAAATTTTATGAAATGAAGTGAAGTGATTATTTGATAATAATTGGCAAACATATTGAGCTGGCAATGTGGTTGTTGATGAGGGTATACGGAATTGTTTAAACATTTAATAAATGTTTGCCAAAACTCGCTACAAAATATTATTTTTTTATATTGCCAATCATTCAATATTCATTAGTTATTATTTGTTTTGCCAAAAGTGTTATTCTTATAAATTAGGACAACCTATACGTAACGCACATGCGGGTAGCTCAACAGCATTTTGAATATTTTGAAGTGTGTTGACATTTTTGATTTTTCATTCATTGATTGCGTATACACAAATTAAAATTGAAATTAAATTTTTTTGGTATACAATTGGTTGGCAGACAATTTCATTTCCTTAATTTAATAATTAGTTTTGCAGATATGTAAAATAATGAAATCGTCATTTATTTGAAATTTTTTTAACGAAACTTCTCTATTAAAAATTTACCATCGAATGTTTTCCCTAAATATTGTATAAAAATAAATTTATTACTGAAAATTTTCTATGGAAAATATTCTATAAAAAAATTGTTATCGCAAAAAAATTTGTTATCGAAATTTTTTTGAATAAAAAAAACTGTAATACAAAATTTTCCTATAAAATGTTTTAGAATCAAGAAAAAGTTTTCTATAAAAATAAATTTATAACCGAAAATTTTCTATGGAAAATATTCTATAAAAAATTGTTATCGCTAAAAAATTTGTTATCTAAATTTTTTGAAAAAAAAAATTGTTATCGCATACTTTGCAATAAAAAGCTTTGGAATTAAAAACATTTCTGTTAAAGTTTTTTTTTATGAAAAAAGCAACATTTTAAAATTTTATTACATTTTTTTTCAATTTATGTTATCGAAAACTTTTTATATAAAATTTTTAGCCTTTTGAAATCACAAACGTAAAATCCTGATTAACATCCTGTGTAAGATTCAGTGCTTTTATTACAAAATTTAATCAAATTTTTCGTTAATATTGGAAATAATAAAGGAAATATAAAAAGTAATCGATAACTGACAAAAATTATGCAGACTATCTGTATAAGCTTATTTCACACTTCAGATCAACCCAGTAGAAAGATACCACATTGTAAATACCTAATCTTATAGATCTCCCATCGAAGCCCTAATTAAGACTTTACTAAAATGGTGTAAATTGGGAAAAGCGTGGCCAGAAGACTGTTACAGTTGGGGAGCTAAAATGCCTCTTTTGAGTGGGAAACTAATAGCGATTATGATCGCAACTTTTGAGAGACTTTATTATTTTTTGTTCTTAATCTGGTTTACTGGAATCAAAGCAACGCTTGCAAATTGTTGGCATAATTCCTTAAACTGCTTATATTCCTTTTGAAAAATATTCCTTATCTGGAATCAGACACAGTGCTTAATTTAAAGCAAAATCAAATTCAAATCTTTATAATAAAATAGTGATATAAGTGTTGTACATAATTTTAATCTTTTGAAAATTAAATTGAATTTTTTAATTAAATTTATTTTGTAATAGTCATTTGTTAACAGATTAAAATCAAAAGAATGCCTATTGTTTAGTTTTCAATTCAGAATATATTTAAGCGGAAGTGCTTTATTTTATTCAAACCGAAAAGTTTTTTTAAAATTTTAAGGCAATGCAAGGCTGTCTATATTGATTAAGGAAGGGCTACGAAACAATAGGGGGTATCACAGACAGTGTATCAAACAAATCAACAAGTTGACACGTTTATCGATAAAGTAGACAGTAGTACTGATGACAGGTGTTTGGTATTAATATTATGGTATTAAATAATTATCATATGTATTAAGTTAATTAAATATGTATAGCAAGTTTTAATGTAGTATATGGTAGCTTAAAAGTAATGTCATAATGTTAGCTTATTATATAAAACAACGGCTCTAGTTTATTTAAATGAATGATGATTTACCCTATGATAGCTTCATGCCGATGTCATTTATATATTTCTTTGACCATCAAATATATTCCCCTATCTTTAAGATAGGCTTCGAGTGACTCTATTATTCAAAAATGCACACTTTTTGTGAAGGATTTCAATACCCTTAGGTAGGTGGATGGAAGTGACTGTCCCCTCAAGGAGTTATGAGCGGACATACTTAGGCCACTCACAGGGCACATTTTCGCCTAGTCCGGGAACCAATCGGAGCTTTCGTTGAAGCGAATATCAATGCATGACAGTTCATCCAGATCCTTCACATAGCAGACACTCTTTCTCCTCCGACTAAGTGTCGAGCATGTACATAGTAAGTGAAGATCAGTCTCATCCTCATCTCCACAGCTTCTATAGAAACCACTTGCAAGGTGTACAAGGTTGTTCACTTCCAATGCAGCAAGAAATGCTAATCGGAAATACTTACAGTGCAATAGCTTAGTCTAATTGTTGTTGTAATTGGTGTTTTTCGGAAATTCATTTTACTTCAGCTTATATTAAGTTACATACACATGATGACACTATTTTTAAGCCACCTAGTATTGAATGTTTACCACATACCCAAGCCTTTATATTCAAATATGATATTTTCCATTGACTTTAACGCGTACCGTACTAATGAATTCAATTTGATTTCCTTTCAGCACTGACCAGGAGGGTAAAATGTTGTTACGAAATCTTTCTAAAATCAATCGTCCTTTGGAAATTAAATTCCATGAAATGTTGAAATTAATGAATCAATGTGAACGTGTGGATAAACTTACCTTTGCCGCCAGGCATCATGGACCATCTACCGATACGGCTTTGGCAACCACTAACAATCAAAATAGTGTGGCTCTTAATCTGGCGGCCAATATTTTCCCCAAGAGTCCGCTATCGATATTAAGCGGTATTATACCGGGTATGTAAAGTGTATTCAAGAGGATTTCTTTGTTTATTTTGAAAAGAATTTTTTTTGTTTTTATTTTTCTAGGCACTAAATGGTGTGGCACTGGTGATATTGCCGAGACTTATAGTGATTTGGGCAGTGAAACTACAATGGATCGTTGCTGTAGACAGCATGATTTGTGCCCCGTTAAAATAAGGGCCTATCAAACGAAATACGATTTAACAAATGATTCCTTATATACAAAGTGAGGGAGTTATTTTTGTTGGGGGAACTATGCGTTTAAATTTCTTTTCTTTTCTTTTCTGTTTCAGATCCCACTGTATTTGCGATGACATGTTATTCTCCTGCTTAAAACAAACCAATACATCAGCTTCCCAGCTAATGGGTTCGATTTATTTTAATTTGGTACAAGTGCCCTGTTTGGCGGGCGAAAATAATCGCTATCAATTTCGGGCAGCAAAGGAGGGTTTTTAAAAAGAATCTCTTTTGATGTCTTGATATGATATTTTGTACATAAACATTTAAAAAATTTTATTTTTTTTTTACAAAACCCCAACCTAAGTTTTAAATATCCTATAAAAAGTAATTATCAAACGTTAATATTTAACAATTTTTTTACGAATGAAAGCTAAACGATGAAAAGAAGAAAAAAAAATTTTTATTAGAATTTAAGTATCATTAGCAAATCGAATGTGTTTGAATCGCATGTGTGCTCTGTAGTTGAGTTTCTATGTTTTTTTTAAAGTTTTTTTAATCTTTTAAGATTTTATGTTAAAATTTTAACAAAAAATTAAATTATTATTTATTATTATAAAACTAAACAGAAAAGAAAACTTAAATTATTCCGTGTCCAAAAGAAAACATACACTGAAGAGGGTCTAATGAATTAATGAGGAGCTAATGAATAAAATTGGAAATAAGGAAATAAATTGAATGAAGAATAAATGGAAATAAGGAAATAAATTCGAATGAAGCCTACTATGGCGAGAATTTAATTATGCTGATATAACGAGGCTTGTCGCAAAAATCCTCTAATAAAGAAAACACAACGAAAATTTCAAAAAAATTTTCATTTTTTCCACACAATCTTTTTTTTTTAGAGTTACGATACCCTATAAGGAGTAAGACCCGTTACGTCTAGTAAAATTGTCTTCACCAGTGGACATCTTCTGCTACTGGGTCATAGTTCTTAAGTTGAAATATGAAAAATGCATGGATAAAGCAATATGAACTTTAATTCCTTGATTTTGACCATCGCAGCCTATGTGGCAAATATGTCAAGTGAAGCATTGCCTGCATGAAGCAAAATTTTTCTTTTCAAAAAATATGGCTTCTTAGTGGTATTATAGTGTAGAATAGACCATGTAATATAATGTACTGCTATTAATTTACAGAATACCTAACACAATTTTGTTACTTATTTACTTAATTTTTCATTACAATCCGTTAGTCAGGACTACAACCCAATTTCTCACACCACCCATGTTGTATGTGTTAATTTTATCCATGAATGGGCTCCACAGTTTAAAGTGAACTTCGGACAGCAGATTTTACCAGTAGTCTCCAGAGAGAAAGTGGTCGAAAGAAATATTTCTTAATTCATATTTTATTTTGTTCAAGATGTCTGAGCTAGCGTTTGAACCATGAGCTCTCTACCAGAGTACGACTACCTCACAAGTCTTTTGCTGTAATGAACTTCGGCAATGTTGTTCGCTGTCAACTAACGTTATCTGACTGCCTAGTACGTGATACGCACTCAATTGTTTTCTTCAGCGAAGCATTAATGCCGTACAGGTTTCAAGTATATGTTCTGATGATTTGTGTTCCAGAAGCTTGAAAAGATTTTAAAAAGTTTAAATTGCTTTGAACCCATTTGGCTTGAGAAGAGTCATCAACTATCATCGAGTTCGCTTTAGGGAAAGTATACCCTTTTAAACTTATAATCACTGTCTTTTCCTCGCAAGCTTATCTCCCTGCTCTTTGTTGCAAGAAAAAGCATTTCATAAAAATGTGTTTAATGTTTAATTAACCCCTTTCTTTAAAAGATAGTCGCCATAGTGTAATGGGTACGATTTATTAACCGTGAGTTCTTGTTTCACACCCCCCGGCCCAGACATCGAACAAAACGAAATATGAAAAATATATCTTCAGCGACTTCTCAGCAGATTTCTAGAAAAAACAAAATTCTCAAAAAATCTGTCATTTGGTGTTGACTTTAAACTGTAGGTCCCACATGAGTGGTGTAAGAAGCTGGGTTGTATCCAGATTAAAGTGTTGTAATGACCAATTATGTAAGCTTAGAAAGTAAACTTTAAATAAATAAGAAATTTGTTTAATCCCAGTCGGAGTATAATGAGTATTGTGTTTGCTTACTGGATTAAGGTTCGTGAGTTCAAAACTCTACTCTGGTAACTCCATAAAAAGCAAACTACCACTCGGTAGGGTTGTGGCAAAAGTCCTGAGCGTACATACAGTTGCCTTGCAAAGCTTCTCAAATTGTTAGGAATCGACGCTAAACTGTAGCATTCGTAAATAAATAAAAAATTAATTCCAATTAGGCACAAAATATGAGAAAAGCCATAAGGCACCTTGTAAGTATACTCATGACAACGACTTTACAAGGCAGAGCTTAAGCAGTTCGTATAATTCTTACTCCTTTTAATAGAAAGAGAAAAAGAAAGTGATACAAAATTAATAATATTTAGTAAATAAAAGATTTATATAAATACACATATCTTTAAGTAAAAATGATTGTGAAGAGTGTTTAATTAAAAACATTTGAATTTTTATCTTTTTCTTCTTCTTTAAATTACACATACAAGCAAGAATAGAAAGAGAGACATTTATTTAAATTTCATTAAAATTTTAAGAATATTTTTGAAAATAATAACAAAACAAAAATAATCATAAATATTAAAATCGAAATGAGCTTTATTAACCACATTTAAAGCAAAATTATTATTTTTTATCTACTTTCATAACAAAAAGAAAAGAAAAACAATTCTTTACAGAAATATAAACTTTTGATTGTTTGTTAATTGTTTTTGTTGGATTGGTTTTGTAATATGTAGATCTTATCTGCTATAACAATTCAATAAGTTAGCTGAAAGTAGTAAATAAGAACTCAGTATGAAATAGGCTTATGGGGAGACTTAGAATAGCTCGCGTCATGGGTCCAGCAGAGGTGGTTGGACATTATGTGTGGTCTATCAATGTCCGCCAAACGCTTGTGTGTGTGCTCGTCGATAGGATAATACGAGCCAGTGGAGCCACCTCGAGATTATACTCACGATACAATAGAACACAAACTAAATGGTCGCAGAAAGCAAATTGATAATGGCAACGTTATGGGCCCAGGACTCTAAAAAAAAGACAAGAAGAAAAAACTTTTGTAAAATCTCTCCACCGTATTCATTAAATCACATGGACTTACTCATTCCACTGGCAGAATTGATGCGAACTATATCCAGAAAATATAGGCCTACGCAATAACGAGGCCGCAAGGGAAACGAATAAATTTAGTATTACTTATTATAATTATAAAGTAAATTGTATTCATTTTCTACTCAATAAAGCTGAACGAATACAATTAATGTATTAATGTATCGTTAAGCTGTACGCAGTAATTCACATGAATTACCCTCTATATAATTGTGGTTGGTATTGCCAAAATAATAATTTCTACTCATTATACTGATAAGACACATACACATATTTACAGTTTTATAAATATAATATATAAATAGGAAAATGTGAATAATTTTATCACCCCAATCGCAGTAAACAAACAAATGATTTAAAATTTCAATTTAGCATGAAGTCATGCTTATGCCATCTCATGGGAATATGAGTTGTGGTGTGGCTTGGAATATCAGGAACTTCTACAGACTCTCGCCCCACTGTAGTATCTTCTAAGTGGAAGTCATTGTTATGCTTAATGGTTATCCAAAAGAAGAGAGTTCCATGAGAATATCGTCTGCTTTACTGGGCAATTGTGGACTATCCTCAGGTCTGCTTATTTAAATCTGTTCGCATAGAAAAACACACGCAAATTGTGTTATTGTCGTGGCCGGAGCCTTGTATATTCGCCAAACTGCCTATGTGATCCACTCATAGGGTTGCCCAAGATCTCGATTAGGTTGGAAGTTAAGCAAAAATTCTATTTCTTGTTTAATGCTTCCTAGAGCGAAGCTGCTGGGTTGTGCTGACCAAATTCCAACCCAGGGTGGACGAAGTAACATTTTCTCCCGACTTAATATTTTTTATGTACTCTCTGTACTCACGGTATATTGTCTAATATGAAGGCAGGCCAGTCGACTTGTTGCTCAATGCGTGATTTCTGTAGAAGTTGCGATTCGAAGGAGAATAGAAAGAGTGTATGCAAGATTACTGGGAACCATGTACTTGTCATAACTGACAGAAATGCGATAAGGGTCACTGTCCAGTACTTAAATTAATTTTAGTATCTTGGGTTACAAAATATTCTTCTTGCCAAAAGCCTGGTAGGTAGTGTGTATGCTTATAAAACTAGAGTCCATGGATCAAACTATATCTCAGACATCTTGAACAAAACGATGTATGAACAGATATTTCTTACAACGCCTTTCTCTCAGATTTCAGCAGAATTCTGTCAAAAACTCTGAGAGTAAACAAAAATTGTCGTGTAAAGTTTCTAAAAAATCTGCCGTTCAAAGTCGACTTTAAACTTCACTCATGGATAAAATTTAACACACAAAAACTGCAATAGGTAGTGTGAGAAGCTAGGTTGTAATCATAACTGAAGAGGTATAATGACAAAGTAAGTAAGTAAGTAAGTAAGTAAGTATATAAGACTTTACTGTTCCTTATGAACTCCTTCTAATTAAATGGAATGTAGTAGCACAATGGACTTACCTACACTGCCACCCTTCATAATTTTGTAAATTCCCCATGGCTACGCACATTACTAATAAATCTAATCGGATAAATGAAATTGATAGATTGAGTACGAATAATATTCGCCATTACAATCCTTTAGTCAAATATTCGACCTTGCTTCTATCACCACCCATAGAGTGAGTAATGATTTTTATTCATTAATGACGGAGAAACTATGACAGTTTTGAAAAGCTTTTGTTTGGAAATTAGTTACTTTCAGAACCTTTCTCGAAGCTAAGGACTTCAAGGACTTGAATTAGAGAATTTACGGACCTAATCTAAGATACTTTATTTCTTATAAGTTAAAATAAGTTGAGCCTTTAGACTTGATATTGGCTACAGTTTTTTTAATTCGTCTACCAATGGATAATCGTTGTATTTCGTCATAAGAGTGATTAAAATTTCTGTACAGATTGCAAACGAAATTTAAAAGTACCACCAGTCCTAAATTGACTAACTTTAATACGAAAGTGTTCTTTTAATTAAATTCCGTATCGATTTTCTTGTTCTTAGCGTGTTTAATTCTTTTGTTTTTTTTTTTCTTTTTCTGTATGTTTTTGGTAAGATTAAATGGCATACAATAAAATGTAATTTGTATTTATGAATTTTACACCATTTCCATTCGCATAGATGTAGATCGGATGTAATTTTAATAGTTTGACAGTTGTGATTAAATCATGTCGTTGTGTAATAAAATTATAATTTTGTTAACCAAAGGTGTCCGTTTGTAAGTAATTGATTCCACCATACCCAATAACATTAGGAAGCCATCCCAATAAGATGATAGACCTTATAAGCTTAGCTTTGGGGCGACTTTGCTACAAGAATATAGTTTGATAGCTGGTGTTGTAACCTTTTAACCCTAATGGAGGGACTTAAGTGTCCTTTTAATATTTTTGAGTAATTAACATATACGCCTATGGTTAGGATGGTAAATTAAACACTTAATCTTGGGAACTAGAAATCGTCGTATGCCGATGCCAAGAAATTATTTTGACAAGATGTTTTAGAAGCTAGGATTTCATAAAATCATTTTATTTTATGGTAACAAACGCAATTTCCAACACAGTGATTAATTTAAACCCTTTTTTTGATGGATGAACTTGAATTCCGTATCGGTTTTCGTATTGTGGGTTAATGTTTGCAAATGTGATGCATATGAAGGCGAATATCATAAAAAAAATAGAAATAAAATTCTGAATCATCACATATAAAATATGATTTTAATTTATAAAACGCAATCACAAAGAATAAGAAAGACTGTGTGATAAAAAAAGGAAATAAAATGTGCGTCTGTAACAGAAAAGAACTTTTTGTTGTGAGATTTTCTAAGAAACAGTGGTTAAAGAAGGAAACACTTAAAAAGGAGCAAAAAACCTTTAAATGCCTCTCTTTTCTCTCACTTTCCCTTCAAGAGAAATTAAAGTCAAATTGTATACACAATGAAACAGGATTGCGTGAGCGTTGATTAGTTTTATTAGAAACGCCTCAAGTCTTAAGTTATAGTTGAGCAGCCGTTGTAAAGAAATTTTTTTGTTTTAAAAGAAAACTGAATTTCATACCTTGAAGTCAAGGTCTGCCATTGTGTAGTTGTGAACTAAAAGCCAACTGGACTGGGATTTTGACCAACAAAAACAAACAAAAAAAAACGTTCTTTAAAGCATGCCTGCCAGCACATGATTAATTTATTTGATTTCTGTAATGTCACTCTAACACACGTACACCACGTAAAAGGTCAAAAGTTGAAAATGAAAATATGAAAACAAATAAAAAGAAGAAAAAAAAAACTCCCGGCAGAAGGTAAACTAAGACGCTGTTGCCATCAATTCATTGCTAATTTTGTTGAGTGTTAAACAAGCAATTCTTAGAACTATTCTTAGCTCACAAGCACTCGTATGTGTCCTTGCTATTCAAACAAATGATTTTATGATTAAAATAAAATGCCGTTATTTTTTA
>QOCX01007235.1:0-10369 GCA_005959815.1 Sarcophaga bullata
CACAACAGTTGCCAAAAACTTTTGTGAAATAAAAATTGAAATGAAAAACCTTTCAACTTTATACTCACAGGTACATTTTGCTTTGCTAATGATAAACTTTTTTGAAGAGATAAAAAGCAAAAACAAAACATGAGTGTTTGTCTGTAATTTATTAACAACAACATCAGCAATTTGGCATGAAATTGTAAAGTTTAACTTGATATTTTTGTCAAAAGGGCCTCTAAAAACTCATAAACGGAATTTGAAATTTATATTTTGGGGGCCTCAAAAATGAATGCGGCCGTAATAGCTTCATTCATGGGCTCCGCTTCACACATAATTTCATTTCGTCCGGAAATTCAAAAACGTCAGCATATATTTTCCTCAAAAAAATAGCCTAGTGCAGTAAATTGTCTTAGCGGCCAATATACTGCTTTCCAATCATGATAAGATTTGCTTACTGAACTCATCACTCAATAAGTTCTTGCTGCCGCTTACCGTATGGCATGCGAAACTGATCGAAACCCACACACAAGTAAACCAAATCAAATACTTGAAATGTGCCTAAAAGAAAAGTTAGGAATCATCCGCCCAATACCTTCGTTCTTGAAGAAATACTGGCCAAAGATAACGACCATGCTTATACTACACTAAACAGTACAGCTTTCATGGATCATTAACAGATTTTGAACTGTCTTCAGCTGCTTAAGCCCTTGTAGCCATGATTTTCGGAATTTATGTTTGTTGACGTACCCATTGGGCAAGAAAGAAGTTTCATCGTTGAACAGACTTTTTCTGTCTCCAAAACAAATATCACGCACAGCATGATTTTTGTTAATGAAATTAAATATGTTGTCACATATCACGAATCATTTTTTATACTCAAAACGGTGGCGGAATAATTCCTAATACGTAAATATTTATCAATCAACCTAGGCAATATCGGCGTAACGAAAATTTTATTGGACAACGAAAAACAATGTCAGAAATACGTAAAGAATTCGAAAATAATAGGACGTGCGTACTTACTTACTTCATTTGTCACTACAACTCTTTAGCCAAGATTACAACCTAGCTTCTCATAGCACCCATGTTGCATGTGCTAATTTTATCTCATGAGTACTGAGACCTACAGTTTGAAGTCTACTTCGAACGGACAGCTTCTTTGGGAACTTTTAAAACCAATTTTAAAAACTTCCAGAGTTTCTACCCGAAAGCTGTGTTGGGAGAGACTCACCGAAGGAGTATGTTTTTGTACATTTTGTTCTAGACGTCTAGGCTAAGGTTTGAGTCAAGGTTCGCATCTAAAAAACTAACATTCTACTTACTAGACTACTGCGACTTTCTAGCTACCAATTAAATATTCTTAAAAGTTTACAAATTAAAGTTAAAGCGATTGACGCTTACGTTCACTTAGGTGAATTGAAAAATATTTCTAATCTAAGAAATCAGGATCGTTTAGAATTGCTAGATATTTAGTTGACATGGCATAGAATGCCACTCTATTTACAAGGTGAGATGCATACTTACTTGATTATTTATTAACAACACGTTTCTCGAAGTTTGTTCGGCCTTAACACATATTCCCATGCCTTCGCCAGTTGATCATACTAATTGACAGGCTGGTCCTTCAACGCATACAAGATCGTCCTCAATGCGCGATTTCTGCCAAGCCCCTCATAAAATATCTGTCTAGCTGGAACATTCTCTTCAATAAAAACAATTTGGTCGAGCCATCGCAAGCCGCTGGTTATTAATACGCTTAACACCGTCCATATCGTTGAAGAGCTTATACAGCTCATTATTGTATCCAATGCGGAAATCACTGCCAACTCACACTGGACCAAGATTTATTTAAGACTTTTTGGTCAAATACTCTCAAGGCTGTTGCTTCGGTGCTTTATAGCGTCCATGCTTTTGTGCCATAAAGAAACACGGGGAATATGGGTGACTAACCAATTGCCATTGAGACCATAGAAGCACTTGTTTGCAAAAGTGATCCTACGATTGATCTCCAAATAGAGATCATTTTTGCTGGTAAAGGCAGACACAAGATAACAAAATTTGTGGCTATTATCGGCCGAAAACTGGGATTCAAACCTGTATATACCTGTTTTGCTTTCCTATACTATCAGCCCACCATTGATTGACAACCGTTTAATAGCGCTAAAAGCAGATACGCCCTCGTTTGACATGCCCTATGATATCAATGTCGTTAGCGTATGTAAACCACTTTAACATTTTTGTGGAAAAAAGCGCCTTTGCTATGCGCTTCCGCCTTTCGCAGAACGCTCTCTATGGAACTGGTAACTGCGTTAAACTAAAAATCACAACGCAAATTATAGTTGCTGTACAGTGCACTTCATTGCATGATTCTAACATCTGGTCATTATGTTAGCATCAAAAATAAAATTTTCCTCTTAAAGATCTTCATCAAATCGGTAGCCAGATCAATCAGATCACAATCCGTTGTTGCAACATCAATCAAAAACAATTCAAAGAGCATTTGCTTAGAAAAGGAATTGCTTCCATTCCAATAGCCTCCTGAACATATTCTTGGAACCTGAGCGCTGTTATTGTGTTTCAGAGGGAAACACATGAGAGCTTACTATCTGTAGGCGGAGGATTATACTTACGTCAGTAAGCGTCCTGAAGGAAAACAGGGAAACAAAGTGGGCCGTAGGCATTAGAGGGAAAAAAGTGGTTTGACTAGATCTCCAGCGTCCTGAAGATCATCAGAGTACACAAATCACGTAGATATTACAGAGAAAAAGAGAATATAGATTAGGTTTCCAAAGTCTGATAATCATAAGGGAAACAAAGTGGCATTAACATTAGAGAGAGAGAGAGAGAGAAAGAGAATGCAGATTATGCTTCCCAAACGAACAACCTTTTCTTCTCCTAGCTGCAAGTGGTTCAATGTAGCTGTGGCCTGCTGTATTAATGATGAAATCTATGGACGTTTAGCACAGTTTCGTAGAAATTCAAATTGAAAAAGTAGGATCCAGAACTTGACAAAAACAACAACAACATTATACAGTCATGGCTTGTATTTATTGAACTACACTATCCACTCACATATGAATTCACATACGAAATAAGAAACATAAACGCATTTGATTTTCTTTCTTTGTTCTTTGCTGTCAAGTATTGATTGAATTTAAAATATTTTTATGGCTGAGATTTGCTTTTTCAAAGATTTGGTTTTTAGTACGAATACAGGTGCATTAATGCATTGCACCAATACTCTCTTGCCACTTTCTTGCCACTCTCTTGCCACTCTCTTGCCATATTTATGATTCAAAAGAAAAATTTTTTTTATTAAATTACTGCAATGGAGATTTAAGTTGAGTGCATATATTTTCCTTAAACACTTAGAAATACAGTGGGTAACAAAAATTGATTGCTTTTCAGTTGAAGCATATTTTTAACAGTTTTAAATGCCACAGTTACGCCTACTTTTTCGATTAAAAAACCATTTTCACGCTTCTGAGCTATTGCTAATGGATTTAGAAACCTTACAGGAAAGTATTGCAAATATAGGGTCCACATTTATGTCCCTGAGTTAACTGACGTTTGACTGAACGACCAACATGACCAAAAACCAGCACAGTACCTTGTAGTTTAACATTCCATGCCGCTTTGATAAAAAAACTCTTTTCCATAATATTTTCAAAAATATGTTACACTTTTGTTATGCACTGTGCTTTCTGGCCAAAAGAAAGAAAAGAAAAAAATGAGCAAATCATCTCATAAATATCAATGTAAAGTAAAACGTACTCTGCATTTATTTCATGTTTTATATGATGTGGTCGTCGTGTGTATGCGTGTATTAAAAGTGAATATGTGACGGAGAAGCGGTGAGAGGTGTGAGAAGAAAGTGGAAGACATTTCTTAGAATATTTATGAGTTCTTTTCCCTTTGCATCAAACACTGTATGTATTAGTGTATTAAGGCCAGGGAGGGTGGTGTTGTAAAGTAGGTATTAAAAGTTTGTTCTTTGTGTTCGTGTTGAAATGAAAAATAATGAATCACTTTGGTATTAAAATTTGTTAGAATACTCCTTAACTCCCATCTCTGCATTAACACGAGAATAGATTGCTTTACTTGCTTAAGAGCCAGAATATGAGCACAAATAAATTGGAAAATTTATGGAAATTTTGAAAATTGATACAAAACAGTTCAACAATTTGAAACTAAAAGATAAGAGAGAAAGGTTAATAAAATCGTCATCAAAATTAAAGGATCGTAAACAAATTTGATGGCTTTGTCTGTATGTCTGTACTTTTGTCAACAGCAAGATTTCATTGGAAGAAATTGTGCTCAATTGCATGCAAAATTTTTATTGCTTTAATCAACTTGCAATCTCAGTCTTCTAAGTTTTTCGATTGCATTCAGAGTTTTGATTTTTAAAAAAAAAGCGAAAGCAGTGTTGTCTGGATGAGAGTGACATTGTTTGCCTTGTTTTTAGCGACAGTGAGAGATCCACATCTAATATGCTTAGTGGATGTCATTAGCCGCATCATCATACGAACGAAATGTGAAGAAAAAATATTTCTTTTTAGTGACTGCCCTCAGCAGTGTTCTGACTTACATTTTGGTAACAAAGTTCTGTTAGCATGATCCGATGGCCCTCGCCATTCACAAGAGTTGCCGTCTATTTGTTCATTTCAAAGCAGCTGAGGACCGATGATATCGTCAAACTGTAATCGTTCCAAACATTAAATTTTAAAGCACGTAATTGAGTTTAATATTCGTGTTAGTCTAGCAGCTACTGTGTTGTCTTCATAAGACGTGCAGGCCACGCTTCAAAGCCTAGATCAGACAGCTTCAGTATAACGAACTGTATCTCATCAGTTTTCTGAAAAACGTTTGAGAGTAAAATAAAATTGCCATGCAAAGTTTCTCAAAAATCTGTCATTTGGAGTCGACATTAAACTGTAAGTCCCGCTACACTTAGAGAAAATTGACACCCCAACATAAGTGCTGTAAGAAGCTAGGTTGTAGTCCTGACTAAAGTGTTGTAATGACCAATGAAGTTAAGTAAATCATGACTTGAAAGATTTGCGCTGTTATTTAAGTGTTATTTCTATAGATGACTTTGAAAATCTAGTCTCGATGGTGAGACACAACCTTCGATCGTTTTAAATCCCTTCTGGAACTTGAAGAACCTTTCACAATGAGTGAAACCTAAGATTTTCTATACTTACGCCTATGTACGCCTACGCTACCAGCATGTTGCATCTGGTTTGAATAGTTGACTAAAAGAAATAAACTCTGCCCAGACAAATGCTTGCGTGAAGTGATCGTATTTCTATCATTTTGAAACGAGCGAAAATGATTTTGTTCCATACTGTCAAGTAGGTGGGATATGTTGTTTTCTAAAAGTACTTCTAACCAAGTAAAGCACTTCTAACCAACCATTTATATATACATACATACACAATTGGTCATTACAACCTTCAGTCTCTCTCTTATCTTCTCACAAAACTTATGTTGTAAGTGCGGAGCCTATAGTTTATAGTCGATTCTTAATGACAGATTTTTTGGAGAAATTTTCATGGCAAATTTTATTTACTTTCCGAGTTCTTCCAGAAATCTGCTGAGAGCTGAAGAATACTTTTCATGTTTGTTTTGTTGGAGACGTCTGACCTGGGATTTAAACTACGGTGACTTCAACATCGACGCGTTTGTTACTGACTTAAATGGTTAGAATGGATTCAATGCTAGGCCCAGTACAAGGTGCTATTTTCAAAGTGAGAACGGAATTTTACAACATACTCGGTAAAAATAGTTCAAAGTACGTTCAGGCGAAGATATTGCTATGAACCTATGAACCTCAATGATCAAATCATAGATTACACAGTTTAGAACAAAGGAATTGGAAAGAGCCTCCGCCACCAATTATTAATATTTCCGCACAAGGGTATGTATATTATGTGCCGCCTGACCATCGAAATAAATGGCAAATTGTAGCTACTACTCTTAGCAGGCAGGGTTTAAACTACCATCTAAAAATTATAAATCTACGAAATAATTGTCAAGAAGTGGAGTGGAGAGTACAATAAAAGAAGGAATATATCGACTTTTTATTACACAAACGTAAAACATGTGCCTCCAATGATGTATTAACGATACAAGAAAAACAGGCAAACAACAAAATATACATATCATACGGTAAACAGAATTACACAAGAAATAAGAACATTTGTTTTGCGTTTGGGGTTTTTTTAAGCAAAAGAATGTAGACTCCATGATGAAGAATGCCGAATCAGCAGAACAAAATAGATGGTACCCTGGGCGGTGTTAATACATCTTAAAGAAGTCAGAAGTCAGTACAGCACAAATGGGAACATTAGAGAGCCACGCCACATAGGGTTGAGACAGTAACAATAAATTGTCGGATGAAAGTGTTAATTTACGAGAAAGAGAAACTAAACAAAGATAAAATCCAAATGCTTGAACAATGCAGAGAAAAGATCGTGAAGCAGACATAAATAAAGAAGGATGTGTTAATTAAAAGCGAAAAGGGTTGGGGTTTGAAGTTGGGAAGTTCAATATACATGGGAACTGATTATAGGGTTAAGTTGTCAAAGCCGTTACTATTTGAGAAGTGCAGTAGTGAGTAAATGAGGAGTATTTTTCGTATTGTAAGGCTGGAACCTGGAAGTCAAAGTTAGAAGTGTATCTGATGATGTTGCACCTGTATTGCTGTTTAAAAGGATAAACTTTGTTGTGGAAGTTCGTATAGCGAATAAAAAGTATCGAAAATTCTTTTTCTCTCACTTTATTTTGGTTAAAAACAAAAAAAACTTCCAAAAGAGTTACTAACCTTAAAAAAAGTGCAGAAAAAATTGCTGGAAAAAAATATGAAAAGAAATAATCGTACCGTACCGTATCCGAAATTGACTTTAAAATCGTCCCCCAGAGTATGTTTGTTTTTGTCAGTCCAAAATTGAAAAAAAAAAAAACAAAAAATTATAAATGGAAATGAAAACTGAAAAATGGAAACGGGGGAAAGCAGTAAAGGAATAATAATTTTAAAATTGGAAAACTGAAACTGAAGGTTTCTTTTTATTTCTTGTTCGTCAGTTTAACAAAGAACCAATAAGTACGGGGTATCAACACCCGCATAAATGTGGTTTTCGAGTACAAAAAAAAATCTTTTTTCTTTACTTTTTATTATCAACTTGATGTTTGTTGTTGTTGCTATTGTTGGTTGCTGTTGTTATAAACAATAGTTTACATTGTTGTTGTGGTCGTAACAAACTAATAAAATATGATACAATTTTCATAAAACTTATTAAACCAAATCCATCAGCATCAAATACTATTACAGACACACCTGAAAAATAACAAATAAAAAATGTATGAACTAGTGGACGGTTGATCAGAGGTCAAACTAACATTGTGGCTACATATACAGATGTAATGTAAAAAACAATACCCTAGAAGCTAATTAATGTGTCTTCATTTCGATTTGAACACTTGAAAGAGATAATTTTTTGGTTCAAATATACTTTTACGTCCAAACGAAGGGTAAATATAACCAGAGATCAGCAATGAGTATTCAAAAAGATGAGTAGCTTCGAACCATACTCATAATTTCTGATACTTATACGCATTCATACTATTTTAATATCATTACTCATACTACTGAGTATTCAAAGTTTGAAGTATCTCACCATACTCTACTTAACACTATGCAATGGATGTTTTTGATTTCTACTCCCATTGATTCAAACCCATATCCAAGAAATCACAAACTAAGTATGAAAAGCATACGAACACTACAATAAACCCAACACCCACGAGTGTCTGTTTGCTTTTTTGCTTAGGTGTTCTTTTTTCTTTTGTTTGATCAAATTTTGATGAATGATTCGAATCACTCGAAGTATTTTTCTTAAATTTATGAATCTAAATGAGTAGGCATACGAACCAAACACATTTCAATGGAATAAGTTCGATGCAACGTTGTATTCATACTCATTGCCACTTGTGCTTATAAAAATCAATGTTGTAGGTGAGGTACGAATGATCCCGGAAATAGGTTAGTTAAATTTTCAATACTGTTGACCTCACTCATATCAATAATTTCTTGAGCACTTATAGTTCCAAAAAAGTGGTTCATTGCTGATCCTGATTCACAATCGAAAAATCCTGCACTTGGCTGGAATTCTCCTTCAATTTTTCCATAAATTTTTTTTTTTTTTTTTTTTTGGGTTATTACGAAGCCTTTAGTCGGGATTACAACCTTACATTCTCATACCACTCATGTATGTTTAATTTTATACCTAAGTGGGCGGGACCACAGGTTAATGTCCGACTCTGGAACGCTAGATTTTAATGAGAAACCTTTCAACTTTATTCCCAGAGCTTTTGGTAGAATAATGCTTGAAAAGAAGTTTATTTTGTGGTTTGAGATGTTAAGCAAAGTTTTGAACCACGCTAGCTGAACCTACGATACCTTTCAGAACTGGTTATGCCTGATAATCAACAGAATCTGTAATTTAATATCACAAGCGACAAGGAATATTAATACTGTAAGTCATTGAAATTGTTGGAAAAACTATTTTTGGGTGCATCCTATATTGTCAATAAGACAGTTCAGGGACTGCACAAAGAAGATGTAGGCCTTAATCTAGCAAAAAACCTTATCTTTCACTTCTTCTAAAAGCCCATGAAAGTTATGCCAAACCGAAGACAGAGTTAGCACTACTCAGAATTAGCTGCTCACTCTATCCGTGCAACCTTTCCCAGAACCACAAATATAGCAACTGCTCAATATGCTCAAAGGGCAATCAGCCTTAATTCGAAAGAATCTCGGGATGATTTTTATTTTTTGGCTTTGGTGGTCGTTTGAACAATATTACGAGATTGGTAATGGCGAATCATTACTGAAAGTGTTCTTAAAACTGCACACGACATGTGATCGAAACAAGTATCTGCGCGGATATGGCACAGAAACCATAGAGATTATGGTCATTACCAAGATCTAGGGTGCACTATACGTGAATAGTTCTGGCCATGGTTTTACAACCAAAATACCAGACAGATTCAGACAATGGTTTACATCTCTGAGAGATTATCATTGAGAAAATACAAATCCATGCGATAAAGTCGGATGGAAACTTGGACCGATTATTGATTTATTTCAGGCTAAACACAGCTATATATGCAGCCGCTATGAGGAAGTTATTAACATAACTTGCTGACAGTTAACTGGGTATTTAGAATCCCGGCAGTAAAGTGGATTCACCCATAGTTTCGTAACAAAATTTTTTACTTCCGAAAGACAGATTTTAGGAGATTGCTCTAAACGATCAACCCACTTCGCATAATTGTTTTGGAAAACAAGGTTACCAATATGATATATATTGTAACGATGTATTAATTTTACTGGTTACCAATTCTCTATCAAATTTTGCCTTATAAAATGAAATATCCTGGCAGCACGTCAATTGTTTCGGACAAAAATTAAAAATGAAACCAATTGAGCTGATATGTTTCGAACAAAATTTACTATCTTCCTCAACTCTCTCTCTCTCTCTCCTCTCTCAAAAAGAGGAAACGTCAAACTCCATATAAAAAATTTGTTTGGGAGCAAAAATTTTGTTCGGAAACCATAGGTGAGTCCAGCTAAGAACACACTACTTAAGATTTCCCACAAAAAAAAAAAAAAAAGAATGGCGAATATAGTGGAGACACTTTAAGAGTTTTAGCAAGTGCAAGAATTTTGAAATTGAGTGTTCACCAGACTATCACAGAAGAATATGAGGTTAGCATCAAGGGGCATCGTAGACCCAAAGAATATTTTGACGGCGAAAGGCATCGATTTAATTAAAGAATGTAGACTCCATGATGAGGAGTATGAATCACCAGAACAAATACTTAGAATCTGGATGGCATTAATATTCTCAACACCATACATCTGGGTGCTTATCAATGTAAAGTACGATTACTCCTGTATTGATACTGACGCTGAAGAGCAGGATATGGGGGAGAACTATTAGAAGGCTAATGCTAAGGCTATGATTATCTTTTACTGTCATTCAATGTGCTAAAAAATGTCCGAACTTGCATGACGATCCGTTAAGAATATCAAATTTTTTATCGAGCTAAATCTCATCCAATTCGATAATTTTGGTGTGGAGTAAAGAACAATTGCCCAATAGTTCGATTCGGTGGATAATCGTCATAATAGTTTGCCCTGTAGACCTTATTTAAAAGTTGGACAGACAATTTCCTCATGTAAAGAATCCCTAGCTTGCCTAGACATTTAAACTAACAACGCTATGTTTCACATTTCCAGTCAGCAATATGGTTAAAGCCTACACAAAGTAAAATTAGATTCCTTTTACGGGTATCTTACAGTCTGCTCTTGCTTCAT
>QOCX01007236.1:0-10368 GCA_005959815.1 Sarcophaga bullata
CTTCGATTGCTGTTTACAAAAAAAAAAAATAATAATAATTTGACTTACATACTAAATTTCATAAAAATTTAAATTTTGAAAAATTTCTTCGGTGCTTTTTTTTAATTCATTATTTTTCCAGTTTAGTCTTCTTTTATTTTTTTTTTTAAAGTACATGTCGTCATTCTCAAATGCTAAAGTGAGTTGGATGGTGAGATTTTACGAAACTTATAATGCCAACGATTTTAAAACGAATTAATAATGTGTACACTGTTTGGGCCTTTTATGTGTCGAACATGTACTATGTTTGTTACTTTTTATTGTACATAGATGTAAAAAAAGTGTAATAAATTTTTTATTTATAATTCCTGTAAAACATGTTATTGTTTGTTTGTTTTTAGTTTTTGAATTTCACTCTACTGGCGAGCATACATGTATGTATGAAAAATGCTATCACCCCCCCCCCCAATTTATAATAGACGATAATAGTGAAGACGACCGACGTGGTTAGGATGAATGGTTGCCTAGATGGATGGATGTGTGTAGTTCTGGTTCATTTTGTGAATTTGTATGCTTGTTGGCAACGAAAAAATGTTCACAGTTGATTTATTGACATGTTGACCAAACGGCAGGCCTCTTTTAAGCCTTCTAGCTAAATTTTCAATGTTGATTATGAAGTATATTCGTGTTTCAATCGGGTTGGACTGACGTGATATCTCTGTTGGTGCGTACGAATATTCGATCGCAATTCTCTTACAATATTTAGTTTACATTTTACGCAACTCGTCATTTGGAAGTTTTAAACATCCAACTCTTATTCCAAAGAATATTTATTTTAATTTCATGTCTTAACACTAAAAATTTGCCATCAATTAGAATTCAAATTTATTATATGTCTTTCATAACGATATTTGAGTCTATGCGAGATAAATGTTTAACAATAACTTGTATGCCGCTAATATTGCTCTTTCTGTATTATCAAATATGCTGTTATTGCTTGTGAATCATTTATTGGTTAGTATTCTGTATATTTAAAATAATTTTTATTACTGTCAATTAAATAATGCTAAAAAGACACTTTTCTTGTACTTAAAAAATCTAAGGTACAATGCATTGTTATTTACTTGTAATTTTAATTACATATATGTATGTATTCCTGTTATCATTTGTATACATGTACTGTCTCCGTAATTTATCTTATTAGGAATATTCTATGGGAAAAAATTAACTTAATACGTATAAGCAGAAGTAAATGTTTTGAAATGCCTTAATATATATTGTTATAAATTATCATGATTCTTCAGTTGTTTAAAATTTGTTGCAATATTTTATTTTCAATATGCTCAAAAGCCATTCTCCAAATTTCTACATTTTAAATGCGATAAAACAATTTGTTGTTTTGCTTTTTTTTGTTTTCTTACTTTTATCTTTCAGTCGATATAGGGAAAATTTTATTTGCTTAAAATATTAACAAAATTGGGAATTAAGAAATAGCTAATATGAGACGCTACGAAAAGAGCAAAGTGATTACAGGTCTTCTAGATTATCATAATCAAAAGGATACTTACTATAAATAAACAAAGAGAAAGAATCTTTATTAATTTTATGTTTCATAGCATTAGTACTAATTGTTGGTATACTAAAGCAACAAATCAAAATATCTCATACCATACCAACTTTATGAATGAAAATTAAAAAGTTCAAGAATCCATGCGTAATTTTCAGAGATAAATTATACGCGTGTCTGGATATGTGGTATGTTTTTAAAAGTATTGACATAAAAAAATATTGTTAGAATCAGTATTTATTACTTACGCTGTATTGCACGAGGGCTTCTTGGTTTGTTTCAGAATATTGTTTTTATATTTGGCGTAAAATATTTCTTCGGTTTATACTTGGAGNAAAAAAGAAGTCACTTTGATTAATTGATTTAAATGTATGCCACATAAAAGGATTTGTTATGAAGAATTCCTTCTTTTTTAACTCAATTTAAAGTAATGAAGATATTGTATTTATTAAGTTTTATTACATTTTACATTAATATCGTTGTAAATGTTATATTTCTTATGTAAATCTACTAAATTTTCGCATTACTTCTGTCGCTTACATAAAAGTATATAGGATTGTGTATAAGTTTATTGTTCTGTTTAATTATCTCCTTTTAAATTCAAATTCGAATTACAAGCATTTTGTGAGCTGACAATTTTCGCACTTATCTATATTTGGCATCTGTCAATTGTGCCAAAATAGGCATTTGACCACTTCAAAATGTTTGTGTTAATAAAATGCAAAAATAATAAATGACCAAAATGGCGATGGAGTTAGTTTTTATTAAATTTTAATTTCAAATGGGAAGTATTGCCTATTTAAATATAACAGCGAATACAAATTTATTTGCAATTATTTTTTATTTACAAATTTATTTTTATATTTATTTTTAATTCAATATTATTATGACGAATATTTGAATATTAATTAAGTTGTGGCGGCAAATAAAATCCAGCTGCCGCTTTTATTTAAAAAGTCCATAATATTACAGACAGTTGAAATAATGGATTTAGACCCTTAGTAACGTGAAATATACAATAGACTTGAAATTTTTGTGTATTTTGCTTTACAGCTTAAAAATTTGTTTAGTTCTTTAAGAAAATTATAATAAAATCATTCAAATAAATAATAGAAGAGATTTCGTTAGAATGGATTATACAGATTATTATGTAGAAAAAGTTACCAATTTTTCTTAGTTTTTTAACTACTTTAATTCGAATTTGACTACCAATTAAATCACCAGGTTTTTACTAATGTTGTCTGTTTAGATGAAAAATAAAAAATAAAACTTTTTAATATTTATAATTTAAAATAGTGGCACTCCTTTTATTTTAATTATGATTTGTTCATAACCATTATCATTGAATAAATAATTAATATATATAAATATGTAGGTATTTGTCTATTAGATTAATTTTTCTGAGCTATTTTTTTCAATAGTTTTTTTTATACATCTATATATTAAACATTTTGAATTGAATTTAGTTAAATTCCGAACGAGAAACTAAATCTAATAGATTCTGTTTCATATCGATTCAGTATTTAGAGGATTTGATTACATATAAAGTGTTTCCCACATATATCACAATAACTATACATCGTTGAGGTTATTAAAAGTTCACATACATTGTTAAAAGGTAATGAGCAGAGATGAGATATTTGATCAGGGTATATTGAGCTTGTAGAATATTATTTCGCTACTTGATTTGTTAATGAACACACATGCAT
The DNA here is from genome assembly GCA_005959815.1 of Sarcophaga bullata. Classification (NCBI taxonomy): domain Eukaryota; kingdom Metazoa; phylum Arthropoda; class Insecta; order Diptera; family Sarcophagidae; genus Sarcophaga; species Sarcophaga bullata. The sequence goes on from QOCX01007236.1 coordinate 3,256, forward strand.
ATATGTATTTCCTATACTTACTTTAGCCATTACAACACTTTATTCACGATTTGGCCTGACTTCTATCTTCACCCATGTTGTGAGTGTCAATTTTATCATTGGGTGGTGGCACTTACAGTCTAAGGACAATTTCAAACGACAGATTTGTGAAACTACTGGACAACGGCCACTTCAGTTCTTATACATAAATCTAAAAAAACTATATGATTAATAGCAAATAATTTGTTGCGGATTTGTTAAAATTCGGATAAATGGAACTTTGAAAGTGCAAAAAGTTCAATCAGTATCATTGACAGAAATTGGTTTTTAGGAACCCTCACTTCGATTGAACAGTCATTATCCTTTCGACCATACTGACTTTAAAAAATATTTTGCTCTTACAAGTCTATTTTTGTTTTTTGTTTTTTTTTTTTGTTATCCTCTACCATTAATTCGTGGTGCAATTAATCGAACATCGAATAGCACATTTGTTTGTGTAGAAAGATTGAATGAGAATTCAACCATATTAATCGCTCTCAACAGGTTGTTGTTGAAACGGAAGAAATATTTAAGTTAGAATCCATTGTAATGGACCTACTTATCAAACGCCCTAAAAAGAATTACTGCTAATGAAACATGAGGATCCGAACTGAAACACATGATAATATTCAAAGAGAAATCAAACACTTTGTACAGCTTAACTAGCGTCTACTGTTAATGCGATTGAGTTTGTATATAGTCCAATTAAGCATGCATTGAGATGGAGTGTGTTCGTATAAGTGCAAAAATCATTACAAACCTATACGAAAATACTCCATTGATATATTCATTTAAGTCATTATAACCACAAATGTAGGTCATTTTCTGTAGCGAAATAGAATTTTTATTTTTGCGTGCATTGGTGAACGTATGGGACATTATTTGCCATTGAGGCAGCTGTTATAATTCATTGTTTTCTAAGGGGTTTTATCAATTAGTTGTGATCGCAAATATTTGAAACAACTGCTGTATTTATACATGAATTCGTTTTTTTTTCTAATTTGGAATTTTAGACATTTGAAGTAAAACTGTTTGACTATATTTTACAAATGTACAAATGCATTTTGACAGATGGTATAACGAGGGAGGTCGATAGTACAACGAGGTTGGGTTCGTTTTGAATTTAACTTCGAGTGCTTGACGACATTGGTAGGCAGATAGAAGACTACAGCGTGATTTGACCACAAAATGGAAAAGAGTGAATTTCTTTCTAATATGAAAAATTTCTGAATTAAGACATAAATTTTTACTTCATACCACTTATTCTTCGGATTTTGTCGGTTTTTCGACAGTTTTTTTTCTTATTTCAAACCTGAAGAAATGATTCCTACAATCGCACAAACAGATCTAATATGATGACATCTACAAAACTTAGTTCTTAGAAAAGATAACACAATAAGTGGCTTTGGAAAAGTGTATACAGTTCAAAACTTACTATATACAGTGTGTGAAAATGCAAAAATGTTTTATTCATCAACTCACTCTTGCAATATTATTTATTTTTTGCAGAATAGAACTACATATATTGTAAATATTGATAAGAAATATGTAAATATGGTAGAATCTATGAAAAATTATTCTCTTTCACTGTTTCGCACTTTATTTAACGTATACAAAATAATGAAATAAAATATTATCCAAGTAAGTGAGCAGCGAAACTTATGGGGGTGCAGGAGAAGGGGGAGTTGGAGTTGGAGTCATGTTAAACACGACTTTTTTGGAATTTTTTATTATATCCATTCACCGTCTGTTTTTCTGGTTACCGTTTTTGTTTTTCGTTGCAATAAATTTTAACAATGATTTTTGTAAATCTGTACATTAATAGAAAATGACACTAATTGACAATTTTGCTAAAATGGAAAGTAAATATATTATACATTAAAAATTTGATAGCAATGAGTACTAATTACCAAAAATGTATTTATCTTTTTATTACAAGTTGCAAATGGCCTAATTAACGGAAAAAATTACTTTTTACAATTTTAATTCTTTATTTTAAATTTACACAGAAGTTTAAGAAGGGCTTAAGAGCTTAACTGTATTAAGAAGTGTAACTTGTTAGATATTTAAGTGGTATAATCTGTAAAATATATAAATTTCGTATATACCATCATAGTAAATAATTACTTTGATATTTTAATCAACCATTAAATATGCAATCAGCTTTTGAATGAAACTTATTTGCCGCTAGGAATTGAATTGCCTTTATGGTTGTAATCTTATACTCTTTGTCAATCAGGTGCAAAAATTGATGTCCTAATGACCATGACCAGGCCTAGCAGCTCCAGACATATGTTAATTATATATTTCACATCAATGAAAACAACTTTACTATTTACAAAATTGTTTTAAACGAATATTTAACTTATTTTGTAGAGGATGTACCTTTACGCTATATTGGATTTCAAAAGCTTAGATAAACTTATTTGAAATGTAGAATGCCTTTTATATTTTTATCTTTAATTTGTTTGAATATTATTATATTATACACAGAACGAAACTATACTACAAATCCACATCCAAAACTCTGATCAAAAAGGATCCTATCTGACAACAACTTCCTACATTCGACATACTCAAATTCAAAGGTAATTAATAATCCTAACCTATTGGCAATAAAGAACAAGTGTTTGATTTATTCATTTAAATTTTTATAAATAACATTTCTTTTTTTAACCAAACTCTTATTAACTTATAAATGTGTCTGAAAATCACTTAATAAGGAGCCTTTACCATAAAAAGCACAAAAAAATTAACATTACTCTAAGGTACAGATTAAAAAATGGAAACAAGAAACGTCATTATGGAATAATCAAAAAAAATCGTAAAAAAAAAAAACCAGAGAATCTACACTCGAATTTAATAAGTATACACACACACAAGTGTACCAACAAAAAAAACTCACAAAAAAAAAAGTTTACAAAGACAAGCCAAAAAAATGAATAATGTCAATCAATACCTTGTTTATCGGACCAAAACAGCAAAAGACTCCAAATATTACATTAAAAATATAATCATATATGAATTACCCAACTAATCAATGAAATACGCAAAAAATATTAACTAAGACAATATATTAAAGGCGAAATCAAAAGTGTACGAATATGTCAGATAAAAATTAAATACTTTTTATCAATAAAAGATTTAACATTGCTTAGGAAAAATGGTATTAACAAATTGCTGTTGTTATAAACAATCTTATGGTATCAAATTTATATTATTTGCTATATTCTTATAATATTTTAGTACTATATTACAATTTTATATACATATTAAATTTTCAAATAGATTAACATTTTATCTAATATATCATAACCACGGAAAGCAAAATAATACAAGAAATATATACATATTAAAAAAGAGTCTGTTTTCCTATTCGTATATTTTATAAAATCTGCCCAACATAAAATAAGGAGACCATCAAAAAACAATTAAGAAGAAGGACGAGGAAAGCTCAACAAAAATCACCCAAAAACAAGTTAAGTAATATAAAATAACACTCCATTCAATACCTACAATCAAATAACTATATAAATAACCACATACAACATAAAATATAGTACTTAAAAACTCATGACCAAGTAACTAATATGGTTAAAAAATAAATCAGTGAAAAAAAAAGAGCGAGATATAAAAATTATCACAAATATATACAAAACCCGCAAGAAACCAATAGAATTTCAACAAAATCTCACGATGAAACCATATTTACTTCCAATTATTCCGGAATTAACCAATAAAACCACATAGCAGGACGAAAAACGAATAAATAGGAATAATATTGAAAATACCAAAAGTCTCCATCCGCAATTAAAATAATAAAAAACAGAAAAAATATTACCTACTAATCAGATAACCAATATTTAGTACACGCTTACAAACAGACTAAGAGAGAGCCAACTTCCTCTAAACTTAGTGTACTTATAAAAACGAAAATATCTGCTAAAATTTCCAACATCATACCAAAAATGATAATAACAACAAAATCGAAACACAAACATACATTAAGTACAAGGCAGATATAACCTCAAATCCACATTTGTGGCTCCACACATAAAACAAAAAAACTTTAAAAAAACTAAAGAGAACTAAAACAAAACAAGGAAACCATCAAAACCACGTTAATTCCATTAGCTTTCAGCAAATACATAGAGAACAACTAGTGTGTATTAATAATACAAAACATTACATTGAACGATATATTAGAGATAAGAATTCATTCTTCATAAACCTCTACATAATATGTGTACAATCATCAAATATAACCACCTTTTTAAATCATCCGACTAATATGCGAAACAACCATATAACACATCTATAAGGACGCAAAAATAGCAAAAGCCTCTTACACGCGCGAATCTCAATATAAAGAAACGAACCGAAATAACAAAGAGAGAAACAGATAAAAATGAGAAACTCAAAAGGCAAACAAACCACCAAACAACAACTGCAATAGAATAACACAAATATGTATATCCAGATACATCAAGGAGACCATAATAATAACAATTGACAAATAGCTCAAACCTAACATACACTAAACAGATAGTTGTAAATAACTCAAAAACGTGCATAAAATGTATTGTATTCATTAACTAAACGTAATAATGAAATATTCCCAAAAATACACTTCTACCAGCTTCGTTACATACTATAGAAACATAACTAACTCACCCCAACAAAGAGTGAGAGGATGAAAACTAACAAATCATCACACAAAAAACAAAATACGGAAGAAGATGGTATAAACTTTCAAAGTCGAAATCAAATATTTACTGTTATTTTTCAAAAACAATAAAACTACTATTAACTAAATCCGGTGAAACACTGATCCAAGAAAAAATACCAACAATAGCACTTAAGGATTAGCCAAAACAAAAAAAAAAAAAAAATATAAAAATAAACACAAACAATACATTGCAATTACTGTATTAAACAATGTAACGAACAAAAACAGATCAAAATTACATTTAGTATTAGGATAATATATTTCCACATTAATGATTACTACTATTATGTTTATAAACAAACAAAATACGATAAAATATAATAAAAAATGCATAACACAAACATTTATTAGTTCCTCTTATTAACACATACCAATAATAATTAAATCGCATATATATTATGGACTTTCTAAATCTAACTCTTATTAAGTCCTGTTGGCGAAAAATTAAGAAAATTGTTAAATATGTTTAATGATAAAATACTTGAATTCATATAAACAGTCAACTATTTCTAACATATAAATGGACTAGCAAATAACATAATTCTCCATGATAACTTCTAATAATCGGTTAACGGACGGCGGACATACAACATCAACACAAAATAACACCCAATAAAATAAAACCACCTAAACAACCCTAAAAAACACACACCAAAACAACTAACACAAACAAAAAAATAAATTCAAACAAACCCCAACCAATAAAACCAATAACCAAACAAAAAAACACAACATAAATAAACAATCAACCACAGACAAAAAAACAAAAATAACAAAAAAAAAAAATACATTAATACAAAACATAAAAACAAAAAAAACAAAAACAAAAAAAACAAAACACAACCAAAATAATCAACCCAACAAACAACACACCAAAAAAAAAAAAAAAAAATAACACAATACATCCAAAATCACCCCAACCATCATAACAGGAACATAAACAAACAAAACAAACCAAACACTGAAATACAAATCAAACCCCCACATCAACCTAACAACATACATCCCAACTCAAACCCACTCAAAACCCTAACCAACCAAAACCCAAACAAAAAAAAAAAATACCAAAAATAAAAAACCCCAACAACCAAAAAAATACCCACACAATCCACTACGAAAGCCAAAATCCTACCATAAAACACAAAAAAAAACCCCAACCCAGAAACCAAAAAATACAAACCCAAAACAAAAGAAAAAGCCACTAACGCAAAAACAAAAAAAAACAAAACAAAACAACCCAATAACTCCCCTAAAACGAAGAAAAACACAGAACCAGCAAGAAAATCCAAACCTCACGAAACACCAAACCCATAAAACAAAAAAAAAAAAAAAAAACATATCAACCCCCCAACTGCCAAATCCCAAAAAAGAAAACAAACCTCAAACACAAAACACTCAAAAAAAAAAAAACAAAAAAATATAACACACAACAAAAAAAAAAAACAAAAAAAATAAAAAACACACAAAAAACCACAATCCAAAAAAAAACAAAAAAAAATAAACCATTACACCTACAACCCGAACAAAAATCTACAAATAACAAAAGAAAAAACCCCAAACAAAGACATAAAGCCACTGAAAGACATCATAAACAACACCGAATACCAAAACCCATTAAAACCAAATAACTAATAAACCCAAAAACAACACAAAGATATAAAAAAAAAAAAAAAAAAAACACAACACCCCACAAAAAATTACCAAACAAAAAACAAAACAAAAAAAAACAAACAAAAAGATAAAAAAAAACAACCATCAAAAAAAAACAACAAACCAAAACAAACACCACAAAAAAGAAAAATCAAACAAAAAAAAACATAAAAAACAACAACTCACCCGCCACCAAACAAAAACCAACAAAGAAGAACAACCAAAACAACAACCACCCAAAAACCGATCAAAACGACCAAAAATAAAAAACGAAAGAAAACAAAACAAACAAATCAATTACAAATAAACCACTAAACCAACAAACACCAAAGACGCAACCTAACTCGAAAAAAAAAAACCAAAAAAAAACCCAAATCCAGCAAAACAATAAAGAGACAAAAACCAAAAAGACCCACCAACAAAAACAACGGCCCATAGCAAAATCAACCAAAACAAAAAAACAAAAACAAACCCGAAACAAAACCTACCAAAAAAAGACAACAAAAAATAAAAAGACAAAAAAACGAACAAACCCAACCCCCAAACCCCCCCCCCCACCCCCCAAACGCCCACACCAAAATATCACTAACTAAAAACGAAAAAAAAACCAAAAAAACAATCACAAACAACACAAAAAACAAAAACCAACCAAAAAAAAAAAAACAAAAAAAAAAAAAAACACACCACACACAACAAACTAACAACACTCCAAAACC
>QOCX01007237.1:0-10368 GCA_005959815.1 Sarcophaga bullata
AAGAAATATTTTTTCATATTTCTGTTTTGATGTCTGACCTGGGGTTTGAACCGTGGCCTTACGTCTAATACACCAACACACTACCTACTAAACTACGGCAACTTGATTTCAATTGATAAGGTTAGGAAAGTGAAAATAACGTTCTACATCTGCAAAGGACCGTAGGCAAGTTCTGGCATCTCAGGCCATCACATACTGACTCTATGAGGCCATGGTGCGGTGCTCTACGAGTATATTTTTGATGCTACTTTCGAATAATAGAGTGAGAAGGCAGGCAGTCAGCTGTTCCACTCCAACCAACGCATTATTTGCTATACCTAACCGGCTCCAATAGCCCAATCTGAACTATGGTCATGCTGTTATTCTGGGAAATATAGACACATAAGGATCGATTATATGATTTCTTATAATTTCTTGAATAGAACATTCGCTTTTGGAATTCCAACTGCGAAAATTTGGTCTAGGTAACGAACCTGCGGTTCCCAATGCTACCCCAGACGTTTACGCTGACGGCTTAAAGATGAGTAACAGGGTGGCCTGTAATATCTTATTATTAAGGGTCCTTTTATGATTATGATTATGATTTCTCTAAGAAATTTCGATTCATTCAAAGGTAACTCTTTTATGGATTCCGGGACACAGGGATATCGTTGGAAATTGCTTTGTTGATGAGGCGTCTAGAACTGACAATCTCCAACGTGTTACAGGACCTAAATATTCCTACTGCCTTGGATAATTTGGATATTGTCCACTCTTTTTACGGGGAGTATACGTTGTCCAGCAGTTCGTACGATATCTAACCAAAGCAAGCATACAATCATACACAATATAACCTCTACATATGTAAATTACATAAAAATTTGAAAATTGCATCAAAATCTTCACAGCTTAAGTATACTTGTACTCTTCGGCAAATCGCTGTCTAACTAAACCACCTTGAATAAACGCTGAATGTACAGTAAGATACAGTGGTAGGCACCAGTGTGAAACGAAAAATAAATATTGCTCATGAAACAAAAAGATGTTTGTCTTGATTATTTTTTCAAAAGAAAATTTTTTTGTTTTAATTTATTAGTGACTGTATGCATATTAATTAATTAAGCAACGTGCCCAGCATCAAAGTTGAACCGAATGAAACAATATTTTTTCTATAAAAAAATTTTTTAACATTAGGTGTGTTTCGATTAAATCATTTACGTTTGCTTGGTTTATATTGTATTTTATGCTGAGTGAGTATTATTACCATATTAACCCGGATAAATTTCATAATTTTGATTTAAACCAACAAATTTATGGGAACTCCATACACACACGCACACACACACACACACACAGTTAGCCATAACGGAAAAAGATGTTTAATGGCATTTTAAATATGAATTTTATTTAAATTGCAAGGGGGAATGTGCCGAAATAAGGGCATATTCTAAGTGAATGAAAAACATTCTGCCGAAATCAATTCTAATTCTTGTCAGAAATTAAACAGTTGCTGCAGCAATAGCTGTTAGCTGCTGTTATGATATCATAGACAAATTTTTAACACCTCTCCGTTTCGATATATCACATGCAATCGATACAATTCGATTTTGATTTTTTTTTTTTTATTCAATTTTCAAATAAAAAAAAATTATTTAAAATTCTCAATGCAATTTGATCTCTCGCTACAATTATTTCGTGTTATTACTTTATATTTCGTTTTTGTTATTAGTTTGTTTTTTTTTCATAATTGGTTTTTCAATTTTTCTTTTTCTTTTTAATACAACACACATCTCTGTAGCCGCTCGCTTTATGAATTCGTAACGCATCACTGGCCCAAGTAGTTTTAACTTCTTTTGCCTTTAAAGGTGCTAAAAAGATTAACTAAATAATGGAAAAGATATGAATGTTAATCAATTTATTGATTTTTCATTGATTGATTGATTTTTTTCTTCTTTTCTTTTCTTTTATAGACGGAAATATGAATTCTAAGCTAAAATGTATGATAATCAATGAAACGAAAGAATAAAAAAAAATTTTTTTTTTATTAGCCAAGTTTGTATATAAAAAAGAACGTCTTAAGAAAAAAAAATTATTACGAAATAAGTTTTTAACTTTCGATTTCAATAATAATTAGAGAAGAAAAACGCTCTCTGTGAACTTTGCTTCCTTCATGGAAGTTGAATGGAGTTGCTTGTCCGTGCTTAAGGTTTATTCCTAGATGATGTTATACTTTCTGAAAGAACTCAGGAGGCTAAGATACTCTATTTTATATATTCGGAAACCAATTCGGAATGTAAACAGCACTTTGTGGTTTAAACAGCACTCGACTGTAGCGAAATCGTCAATTTGGCATACAAACTATTGACACAATGAGAGAAAAGATCTTAAGAGAATCGCTTGAATAAACTTCGAGCGTAAAGAAAGCTTAATTAAAAATTTCCAAACAGAAGACATTTCCGGGTTGCATATCATCACAAATTAGTGAACACTTTGAGACTGGTAATTATTCTATTGGATTGTTACAGACTGTAATACAACAGACTGTCGAGAAATTGAACAGAAGAACACATTTGCCGAAGGTATACAAATGTAACCGAAATCGCCATAGTCTAGTAGGTAGTGTGTTTGCTTATTAGACGTGAGGCCAAGGTACAAAACACAGGTTAGATTTCTGCAACAAAACGAAATACGAAAAAATATATTTTTCGGCAGACATCAGAAACGAAATCAGAAATCTCAGCAGATTTCTGACAAAAACTATGAGAATAAATAAAATTGCCACGAAAATGTCTCTCAAAAATCAAGCGTTCGCAGTAGATTCTAAACTGTAGTTCCCCCACTACTCATATATAAAATCAACGCTCACAACGTAAGTGGTGTGAGAAGCTAGGTCGTAACCCTAACTAAAGGCCTTTAATGACCAATTCTGTATGTAACTAGAAATTAAGTTTCTCATGCAACGCTTTCCATCCTTAAATGCAAATAAAATATCATCGAAATTCTTTATTCGTTCAAAAGGCCTATTGATGACATTATGTGAAGAATACAACACCGTTCAAGTGAACGCTAGGACCTCCAAAATGTGCAATTCCATGACTCTGTCGCATAAATAAAATTAAATTTAACCAATGTGATGCTTCAGATTGGAATAATGGAAGCAAGCTTGTATACAAATAGACACTACAGACCACGTTTTGATTAGCCATAGATTGGCTTTATCTAAACTTAGCTAGACGTAAAAGTAAAATCTGTATTAAACAACCCGTGAGTTGTAAAGTCACACCAATCGACTTAGTTTTCCTCGACTTGGTCGTTCGTTGTCCTCTTCGTCGATTGCCACAAATCCACGAATCAAGTACCGGTATCGCCGAACGTATAATTATCGCCAAAGCATCCTCATCCATGCGAATGACATGGCCGAGCCAGCGCGTCCGCTAGATGTTAACACGCTACACAACGTCGCCGTCGTTAATTAGCTCATGCAGCTCTTTGTTGGATCGAATGCGAAAATTTTCTACAACTCGCACTGGACCGAAGATCTTACGGGGAGGATGAGCTTCTTATGGAGTATTAGTTTTTCATGCGAGAGACACGCTTGATCTCCAGACTAACCCATTTTTGGTGGTAACGAAGCATCCAAGATAAACAAATTCAGTGAGTTTATCGATCGTATAATTCGACCATAATCTGGTTCCAATTTTCCTACTTGTCGACAATAATACTTCGTTTTACCCTTATTTACTGCCAAGCCCGTTCGATAGCACTAAAGCTAGCAGTAACATCTCGCTCGTACACCCTATGATGTTAGTAATTAGTGAAGCATTGAATTTCTTTTAATTTTTTTTTTCATTCTCATTTCATTCTCTTGAATTATGGTAAATATATTGATTTATAACTCATTTGTTGAATCACACCTAAGCATTCTTCTTTGATTATCAAACACATCATGAATGAAATATAAAGGTCGACATATTTTCTGTCATTTCAGATGACCTTCGTTACAAATAAATGCGAAAAATGTTAACCCTAAAAATTAGTCGCTCCTATCGTCTTTAAAGAGTTTTTGTTTTATTATTTAAAGAAAAAAATTCAAAATTAATATTAAATTTGATACGTTCCCATAAATATTCCTGCTAGATTATCTAATTTTGCCAAGCAACTCATAAAAGTATCCTTGAAATAAAGAAATTCTTCGAAAACTCACACAATCTTGCTTGCAGCCGACACGTTCAAAATTCGCAATAAACAATCTTTAACTCTTTTCAGATGAACTGATGAACTGAACTTCAAGAAAAAAAAACAAAATTCGTAATTCGTAATTCACCTGTGGCATCAGGAGTATGACAGCTTGTAAGTAATTGAATACACAAGCGAGCAAGTGATGATAAGAGTGAATTAAATTTAGTCATCCGCATAACAATAACAACAAGACAAATACTTCTTAATCTCTCTCTCTCTCTCTCAATGCACTCTCTACAGTGGGATTCATTTGAACAAAATTGTATGGTGCAGTGCAATGAAAAATCAAAAGCTGTCGTCTATTAAACCCTTGAAATGGAAAGTTTTACGTTTTAAAACCTTAAGCACAGAAATAATACGAGAAATATTTTCACTATATAGTAACAGAAAGCTATAAATCCTACGATGATTTTATGTGGAAATACTTGGCGATTGCTCTTATCCGGAGGCAAATGTTCGTTCGTACAAGAACGACTCTTGAAGTCCGTAAGTTTTTAAAACAAACACTGCTGTTTGGATAATAAATCAAAACGGTCTTATACTCAAGTTATAATTCAAAAGTGAAACCACTGAGCTATGTGAAAAGCCAATGGTTCCCACAATATGTTACTCTTTCAATTTCCGATCGGTCAACATCTTACTACCAATTCTAACAAAATTTTAAGTGTAAATTCACTTGAGCACTATAATTAAACAGAGTTGCTTAATAAACATACGAAACTCCTTTCTTTGAATTTTCTCTCAAATAACAGTCGTTAATGGTAGTCTGCAATCAAATGTTATCAAAAACAAACTAACTGACGCACAAACTGCGTCAAAAGATCTGCATCAGGAATTCAATAATATTGCATTGTATAATGCCTTCTTTACACAAAGGCCTTGAAATTATTTATCTAATCTACAGTAAATGAAAGAAAGTTCAATGTATGAAGTGTGCCATGCTTCCCCAAATCAAATAAATTACGGTGATTGACATACAAAAGAATAAACGTCACAATCTTAATACAAATAAAATTAAAAATAGTTCGGTTATTAAAAATACAATAGATGGCGTGGTTATATCAGATCTTTCATTAAGCACTTCCTAACTGTTATTCACTACAAGCCATGACTCAGGATTACGACCTAGCTTCTTACACCACTTATGTTATCTGCAATTTTATATGTGAGTGGCGGAACCTAGAGTTTAAAGTCGATCACGACTTTAAAAACTTTGAGGGACCTTTCATGGCAATTTTATTTACTTTCAGAGTTTTTGCCAAAAATCTGATGAGAGGAAGTCGGAGCCGAAGAAATATTTTTTCGTATTTCACTTTGTTAGAGATGTCTGAACTGGGGTTTGAACCGGGATCTCACGTCTAAGAAGCTAACATACTATCTTGTACGGCATAACGGAATATAACATTTAAATGTGTGCTATGGTTTCTCTACAGGGAGCGCCTCAGAAATACTTGATGGTGTATAAATCATATTGGATTTGACCGATGGCATAGTTTAAGACATCTTCGAAGATTTCTGTCGTTTTTGGCTTATTCACATACAACTGCAGCTTAAGAAAACCGCACAAGAAAAGATCAAACCACTCGATCGCTGTGGCTAGTTCACATAAACTTCACGTGAGATGCCCATTCCTTCAAATCGCTCGTACATAATGTCCAATGTGACATGAACTGTGTGGCATATAGCGTCTGCTTGGTTAAATCATGTACCTTTAGTATCTCTACCATCCAATTCATACTAAAAGAAATTGGTAATCACCGTCCTATAGTGCTAGACGTTGACAGTAACGTCCTAGCCAAAGTCGTGCTCAAAGATAAGACCCGCCCAAAATTCTGACCAAAAAATAACTTTTTTACGACGCTCTTGGATCCCATGTGAATTGGTACCGTGCTTATATCGACAATTTTGTTGTTCATCAGTGAAGACGATTTTTTGATGAAAAGCGTGCGGTACATTGCCCGAATGGAACACCCATTCTGATAAAAGAATTTTGTTAATTGCAAGAGTGGTTGAATGGTATACTCGTTCATAGCGATTTAGCAAAACAGGCTGAATAAATGGCAACTTTGCCTGAACTGTCAAAGTTTAAAAAACCCCGTTAAAAGATCCAATAGTGCTTGACGAAAAAAATCTAATTATCCTGGGATTAAATAGAGGAAAAGCCAAAATTTTCGAAACTTTAACAATTAAGAGGCCCTAATAATCGTACAATTATTTCATTTGGCAAACAAATCCCTTATTACCCAAACTCTTCACGATATTAACGTGAAATCTAAAAACGTTAAAATAAAGCATATCGATTGCCTTTGCTATCATTTCGTTGCAAAGTATATTTGAAAACCATTCTTACTTGCTTTAGCATGGAAAATTTTACATGAAAATTGTCCAGGAACCAAACCTTTTCAAAGATTTTTGGTGCGCTTAATTTGAAACCGGAAAAAAGGATTGTCGCATCATCCTAGGTTTTCGGTATATCCCAAGCTAATAATGCAAAAAACGCACTTTTTGGCTACATGCCAGTTGATCTTAGGTCCCGAATATTATTTTTTTTTTCTGAAATCTTATTCCAGCATATGAAAGTGCTATTTCTAACTACTTAAAACTCTTTTTGAACGTTTGCGATATCGCTTTTTGGTCCCGAGTTATTGTTAAACGAAAACTGGTACTTAAGTGATTTGGTTTTTTTTTTGTAAAGTAGAATAAAAACGCTAAAGAATTAATCTAAGGTATCTGGATTAAAAGTCGTTTCTGTCTGTCCTTAATTTTCATATCATTTTTTGCAAATAAATTCTAAAGAAATGATTTAATTTCGTATCTAATTGTGCATGCGAAACCACTGTGAAGTTTAATGAAGAGTTTAAATTTCGCACATGTTTCGGATAATTTTTTTTGTTTTATTTTTTTATAGCTTTGGTAAGTTAAATTCATTTTTTATTACTTTATTGTTCTTTTATTTTGTTTGTTTGTTTTTTTATTTTTATCTAGTGCGCCCATCATTTTATTCCCCCTTTTAATATGGCCGAGATGATCGAGATTGTGTTCAACCGTTTATTAGGCGAGTGTGCGTGCATGGCCGTGTGTGTTGTAACAGAAGTGTGTTTGGCTGTGTCGGTAATTCTATTTAACGATTTTCATACACAATTTCGTTTTTTTTTTCTCTCTTTCCTTAATATATTCATACATACAAGATAATTTTGCCAGGTATTATTATTATTACCATTATTGTTGTTGTTGTTGGTATTTTGTTTTACATTTTTTTCTGTTTTCTTTTTTGTCAGTATATCTGTCTGTCTTACCATATCTTTCGGTTGATATTCTTATTTTCGCGTAAATAGTGTGTAGAGCGTTAATTTCGTATAAAATGAGAAGCCCATCAACGTAACGACATCAGTACAATTTGTCAACTCGCAATTTTAAGTACCCAGAAAAAGTAATACTCAGTACAGTACAGAACAGAAAAAAAAACCAGGAAAAAATAAATTTTTTAAGAATTTCAGTTCCTTCAAATAGTGTGTGAAAGAAAAAAGTTTTTGAGATTTTTTGCTGTCAAATTGCCATAAAACGCTTGGAATTTAATTCAATAAATTACAAAGAAATTAAAGATTAAAACAAACAATTCACAAAAAAATGTACAAGTTTAGTTTGGTTTTATTGTGCGCTGCCTTGTTCGCTTATGCCTTGGCTCGTCCTGCTCAAGAACAAACAGCTGATGCTGCCACCACTACCACTACACAAGCCACCATTATCAAGCAAGTCGATGTGAATAATGCCGATGGCAGTTTCAATAGCAGGTGGGTACCGATAATCACTTACGTCTATCATAAACGATGTCGGAGATATCGTAAAATCGATTTAAAATTGTATCGTGTTTCTTTGATGTATAAGAACAAGGATACAAATTGAATAAATTCTGAAGCTTCTTTATCAGAAAGTCTTCCAATCATTATATCATTTTATTATCAAAGGAAGATAACTTCTACTGTTTTACATTGTATCGATACAAAAACAAATCGATAACGTATATAAAGTTTTACATCGTCTTCCTGTTGAATATTTAACTTAATTGTTATGGAATAGGGTTAAGTTCCCAGCATCTGAATTCCTTTTCAACATTTTAAAACCTATAAATCTTCTTTCTGGAACAATTCAACCATCATACATACATACATAATTGGCCATTACAACCCTTAGTCAGGATTAATGACCTAGCTTCTCAACCATTCGTGTTGTCTATGTTACTTTCATATGAGTGGCGGACCTACAGTTTAAAGTGGACTCCGAACGACAGATTTTTTGAGAATCTTTTTCAATTCTATTTACTCTCAAAGTGATTACCAGAAATCTGCTGAGAGGAAGTTCGCCGTAAAAAATATATTTCGTATTTTGTTTTGTTGAAGATGCGACTACAAAACCATCCAAGTTGCTACTAAAAAAGGTTTCAAATTGACAAAACATATTTAAATTGCAGAAAACGCTTTAATATACTTCTGAAAGTTAATCTAAATTTCGATAATTTTATAGCTTTTAAAAGAATTTTATCTAACAAACAACGGAACTCTTTAACCTTGATTTGAAGACTTTTTTTTTTTTTTTGCTTATAACACCTTAAGACAAAAACTAATTTCGGTTTTTAATCAACCCATAAAAAGCATTTTTAAAATAATTTGCCAAAAGAATTAAAAGCATTTTAAGAAAAATATGAGCTTTTTGAATAAAGCGGATAATCTGATAACATTTTTGAAGTCTAACATTTTCATTTGATTGCCCTTCATTTCAATGAAAACAGTGAAGTTTAGCGGAGCATAGCGGCCTCCAGACTGCAATGCGATATTTTATATCAAAAATCTAAAACAGAAATAATAAAAAAAACTTCATAAAAAGATGAGTACCTTGAAATCAAATGCCAATTGGACCAGAAATAGAATTTAAAGGTCATTTACAAGCATTTAAGTTCAAGTGAATTAACAACAACAAACAAATTCACATCAAATATGAAATAAAATTAAATCAAATTCCTTATCTCTCTCTCTCTCTCTCTCTCTTCCTCATTTCCAGCTATGAAACCTCAAATGGCATTCGCGTTGAAAACATTGGCTATATGAAGAAAATCTTGGTGCCACGCCAGGAAACCGAAGATGGTCAGGTGATTGAAGAACATGAAGAATTAATTTTAGTACAAACTGGCTCCTACAGTTATTTGGATCCTGAGGGTAATGTTATCACACTTAAATACATAGCCGATGAAAATGGTTTCCAACCTGAAGGCCGACTCATTGCCCAAACCTCTTCAATAAGTCTGATCTGGTCTAGAAAAAAAAAGAACATGGCAAGGAGTGCATAAATTGTATTAAAGTTAGTTTAATGGATCTAAAGCATAGTTGTTAAGTGTAATCTACGATAAAAACAAAAACAATCTCGATATTATTAATCAGTCGATCAATATAGGATTGTATTGCAAATAAATTGAAATTTTTTTTTTTTTTTTGTAGAAATGATTTTTAAGTCACTTTAAATGTAAAAGAAAATGGTTTTTAAAATAATTAATATAAACGAAAATACGATTAAATAAATAAAAAATAAAAATAAAAAAACAAAAATAAAAAAAATTTAATCAAGAAAATTCTCCGCTTCAAGTTTCAGGAAGTACAATGAGTATCATGTCATCATAATCATCATGCAGAAAAATGATGAGTTTGTATTGTAAATTAGTGGTGAAAAGTTAACGATTAAACTTTTAACGTGTATGGTACAGTTTTCTTTACGAATATATACAAACATATAACAGCTATAAGCTGTATTGCTTCTATACAGAGACTGTTAACGCTATTGGTGGATTAAAATCAAAGTTGAAAAACGTTAAACATCTGTTTTTTAGTTGTTAGTATTTCGGGTACCCCGATTGGCATTGGATGTCCCAATGGCTTAGTTGATAGTGTGCTAAATTTCAGGTGCTGAAGCTGTGGGTTCGATTGTTTGTGTTTTCAATAAAAAAAAGAATGTGAGAATTATTACTAAGAAAAGCAATTCTCGTAAAAAAAAAATTAAGAAGTTCATTAAAAAAAATGTTGCATACTGCCCCCTTTTTTTTCTGTATTGCATCACAAAGTACTGCAGGAATAGGGGCCATCTCCTGAGCAGTCAAAAAAATAA
>QOCX01007238.1:0-10366 GCA_005959815.1 Sarcophaga bullata
CAAACTCAAACTCTGTAAAGACCACAGCAACTGCTGTGCTAGGTACAGCCTCACTGTCTATGGTGAACTACAAGCAAAGCAAAGTTCTGTTGGCACATGTCAAACCCACGAATTTATCCGACCTTAAAATTGAAACGACAGCCACAACCACAGCCACAGCCACTGCTGCAACTACAGCTACAACTGCAGCAGCCTCTCCTACCACTCCTCTAAGTAGTACCACGAAAACAACAATGCAGGCCACTACCAATGGTTTGTCAGTGGAAAAACCAAAAACCAGCAGTTTAAGAGAGTTTCGGCTGCCTTCTAGAGAGTCCGCTTCCGATATACTCGATTTATCTTCGGCTACCACAAAAACCTCCACCAACGGCTTAACGGACATGCCAAATACTGCTACCAGCACCACTCACCTGACACCTAATCTCACCTCAACAATATCATCATCATCATCAACATTTAACGCCTTCGTCAACGGGCAGTAGTACATTGGAAATGACGTTGAACAAAATCAAACAAAAACATGTCCGCTACCACACCACCGTTATGTCCACCTCTACCACCGCCAGCAATGCCAACAACGCTTCAGTAACAAGCCAGCATAACATAATCGGCCTACATTATCCCACTTCATTGGACAAGACCAAAAAAAAAATCGGATTTGGCCACGTCATCGTCCGTCATTAGCGCCAATAGCCGATGACTTGCAAAACCTGCATTTATTATCTGAGTCAGCCACAGCTCGAGAGAAAATAGCCATTTAGTTCAGCGTCTACAACCGCTTGCTCCTCCTCCTCTGCCGCTACAACTACAACCTCCAACATCACCCTACGAAAAGGTGAAAATAACGCAAAACACTTTGGTGCGGCAACAGAATGCCTCGGTGCGCAACATACCAAATCCCTCCGCTTTGGCTTTTCGCAATCAACAGCCAGCTGTGACGCTACTGCCGCCTATGGTTACAATAGCTCCTGGAATAGCCAACAAGCTTAATGACCTAGACAAACCTTTGCTATTGAAAACTCCCTCACCACCCAAATCACCACACTCTTCATCCTCGTCGTCATCTACATCGCCTTCACGAACTATGACCAAGAAACATCCATCCATTGATCAAGTGGCAGCCAGTTTGAATATGCGCGCCTCAGCAGCCGCAGAAGCTTCGGCAAAAGCCCATTCAAAACTCTCGCATGATGAGACATCATTGGTTACGTCCACCTCCTCTTTAGATGGCAAACAAATCAAACAGGAAAGCGGCGAAATGGTGAAACAAAGTGATGCTGCCAGTGCTGCTCAACCATCATCAACTACGTCATCAGTTAATGCATCTTCATCATCGTCGTCACCCCGTGCTCTCACGAACAATCATTTGTCAGTTGAAATCAAAAAGGAACCCGATGATCGTGTGGACGACAGTTGCGATGTGAAAATGATGGGTTTTGTTAATGCAACACCGACTACCACCCAAACTCCGAATAAATTCGATGGTTGAGAATCTAGTGACGTCCGTCATTAATGTTACCGCAGCACCCACAACAAAACTGTTGACGGCAGCGACCAGTGTTGGTTATTGAGACTAAAGTGGTGTGTAACGATAAAATAAGGTGAGTAAAACGAAATACATTTTCAGTTCAGTTCAGCTTATAGAAGGACGGTCTTGTTTAGGCGAACAGAAGACCATTTCATTAAATTATCAAAACAGAGGGTTTTTGAAGGGGGAAAGCTAAAGAATTGGCTGCACATCACTTTGCCCGTTCAAGGGGCAAACTTTTGAAAGGATTATTTTGAAAGAAAAATTATCAGCTTTCAGGTCAGGAGCATATCACGGAACAACTTTAAAAGGGAATTCAAATTGACAGGTGGTTTCTATCCAAAGTCACCCAGATTCACTTGATTTATATCCCAAATTCAGTCAATACCGACGGGGAAGCTAACAAAATTTACTGTTTACATCAGGCGATCTGTCTGTAACCGACCAGCTTTCGTTAAAGCTTTCTGAAAAAGTAGATTTTCTTGTAGGGAACCCACAAATCGAATTTTTTATATCCAAAGGGCCTTTTGTGTATAGCTTGGCTTCTGAGCAATCGTACTAGTACTTCAAATATGGTCGGAATCAATGATTTTTCACGATTTTATTGAAATTGGACATTTAGGGTCATGATATGTAATTCAAGAAATCTAAATAGCGCTTCAGAAATGACGGGGTTTTTTCTATTCAATGTTCTACAAGGGACTTCCAAAGGCTGGCATTAGTAAAATCGCTATGTAGTCGGCATTCTGTTTAATCTGAACAACTACGGCCACTTGTAGTTTATCAACCAACAACAGTGGAGCCCTATTGTTATCGATACAACTTTAATTGAAAGTTTCCGTTTTGCTTTTTATTGTTGTAAACACTCTTTGTGTTTGTTGTTGTTATTATCTTGTGTTTGATTTTCTTTATGGGCGTGACTTGTACAAGTTTAATCACATTTTTTTTTGAACTTTTCTTGTCAATTGATTTAAAATTTTTTTACTTCATTTCGTTTTCTTTTTTCTTTTTCTTTCTTTGCCTTTCCATAGATTTTTATGTCGACAAGCAAAGACGTCAACTGACTTTTATGTGGGTCGCTTGAATACTGTGGTAATATTTGGAAACAAATGAAAGTAACGAAGATACAGGCAGCAATAGCAAACAATAACACCACCATACATACATACATACATGCATACTAGCGCTAATGCTTATAATTAGCAGCCATAACAAACAATTATAACCGTAATAATAGAAAAGAAAGTGTATGTAAACAAAGCAACAATTTAAGAGAGCCTGAGAACAAGAGAATAAGAGAAAAGGAACGGTATTGTTATGAAAACAATTTGTTTTTAAGAGGTGAAACAGTGGAAACAAAATAAAATCAAAAATTGTAAATACTTACACATGCATACATACATACATACATGGATTTTTATAACAGTTTAGCACCTGTAGCAATAACAACAAAAATCTCTTTGGTAAGAAAGTATACATACGTACTCAATACATTTAGAAATAAAAACAATGCACAATAAATATTGTTTTATCATACATACATGCATACATACATACATACATACATATGTATGTATGTGTGTATTTACAAAATTGACAAATTAATAATTAATTATTAGCAAAAAAAGAACAACAACAACAACAACAACATAAAATACAACCAAAATTTTGTAAAATATGTCAACAAAAGAAAAAACGATAAAAAAAATTCCAATTCAATACCCAGCTTGCTTTCACCACATGTATGTTCTTACTTTCACACACACTCCCAATAAATCCCATTATCATTTATGAAAATTATTAAACGCATTGCAATAATTGCTAATACAATAACAGCAACAATAAATCACATCACAGAGAGCAGGAGAAATAAAAAATTAATCTCCTTATCCTCGTATAAATTATAACGATGCTTAACTACTACTACTGCTGTGGGGGGGTGACATTGTTAACATTAAGCAAATTAAAGAGAAACCCAACAAAAAAAAAAACAAAAAACAACAACAACAATGATGTGTTACAATTCTATTGAAAATAATCTGCATACGTACATACATACCATAATTTATGTTATTACTTCAGTTAATACAATTATTGCCTTTGATTTTGCTTAGTTGTTCTCTTTTTTTTTTCTTTTTTTTTTTTTGCTCTCTTTTTATCAATTTATACAATGGCCTGCCGTCTATAGTTGTTGGTGCTGTTGTTGGGTATTGTAGCAATTGCGTGATTTATTATACAGTTCGTTAAATTCACACGAACTTTGATTTGCTTGTTATACACATTCACGAACTCGATAGACGACGATGAGTTGAGGTTTTTTTTTCTTGCTTTTTTGGCAAAAACAAACAGAAAAAAAATGTAAACAAAAATAATTTTTTCATATTGAATCGCGTACTCTGTGTGGGCATTGAAACAAATAGTATTGGAATGGCTATGTGTGTGTGTGTGACTGTGTATTTTTTTTTCGTAATAAATAAACACAGTGGGGTGTGAGTTGATAAAAACGAATGTACGAACGAATGCCTTGTAATTTTGTGGTTTTCAAAACAAATACGGTGTTGTGTTGTAGAAAAATAGTAAAAAATGTATTTATTTTGTACCGAGCACAACAAAAAGAAGACAAAACTGTATTTCTGAATTCATTAACTATGGTTTTAAGCAAGTAATTTAAAGAAAGAAAAAAATTACCACGTAAAGTGGTTAGAAAAAAATAATTTTTGACACACGTTCTCGTCAATTTAATGGACTTTTAAGTGAAATTCAAACCAACTATTTTAGAAACCTCAATAGAATTTGTTCAAATTTTCATAATAAATTTTATAAATAATTTTTTATTTTAGAACTGAAATTATGTTCTGTCAATAATTCAAAAGGTGCTATCCACCATTTGTACTAAATTTCAACTATTGTGTACATATTCTTCTGTTGTTAAGCCATTCATATTAGTAAATGGTAAAGAAATAACAGTTTACATAAAACATTTTTAATTGTTAATAGCCTAACATAGTTTTGTTTTTGAAACCACTTAATGGACACCGTTAACAAAGCTATTTCATTATAAACAACGTCTTATTAGAAGTATCATCCTTCCCAGAGAGATCCATTTTCAGCACTTAATTCTTTAAAATTATGCTTTAATATTTTTCAAATACATAATTCCAGCCATTGTTGTCTCAAATAGAAACTAAATTATCCGTTTCAAGCGCTGCAAGCAATCCTTGTACAGCAAATTTTACGCATTTAGGGGCATCCAAGGAAGTTGTACTTACTTAAAACGCTACAGGCTACAATCTTCTAAAAGTCTTTATTGTCATTTGTATCATTTTTTCCTGGCAAACCTCTTTTAGTTACGTCACGTGTAAGATTTTAGAGTGAAATTAAAATATGACATCGGGATGACAGGTTTTAATTGGTTTTTTTTTCATGTTTTTTAATATGCTCTATATTTAGGCCCAGAGCCGTTTTCATGCTATTATTGGTAATATAACTTAGAAAGCGGTCACTTTTATGTGAAATAAACGCTATATTAAGATTATTAAGATATATCTTGATAGAAAATATCGTTCAAGTGTATTGCTTCGGAAGACCTCAAAAAAAAAAAAAAAAAAAAAAAATTGCTCGTTTTTTGAGGCCATAATTGTTTTAGTGGCTTAATTAAATCAATTTATACGCTATGCTAGATTTTGGTAGTCGAACAATTTGGATGTTTGCTTGTGCGGTCTAGTCTGGTTTCGAGATAATGCCACAATGATGCTAAAGCCGTCGTCCTTTTGGACTCTCCCTGCAGTAAACCTACTTAGCTAAAGAACTTGGTTAATGGGAATGCAAAATAAAACCGGCTTCCAAGTAAAATGGAAATGATTTATAATAGCCTTGTGCTCTTTAGACAGACGAAAAGGAATAAAAAATTTATTTTTTTAAGTTTTGGTCTCTTCGTTCATTAATGTTGGTTGGAAGCCCTGTTGAATTATTAATTCAAATACATAATGTAGAAAGGCAAGACATGAAAATTCCGATACCAGCAGTACATTTAAATTTAAATTTCTTTACAATTTTCAAAAATTCTTATGATTTTTAAGAAATCTGTGTTGTAGCGTATGATGGTAAACTTAAAACAAATTTAGACAAAAGAAATTATTTTTTTGTACATTTGTTGTTCATTTATTAGCTTCTAAATTAACTACGCACATGCAATTCACAGATTAATTTAATATTTCTAAAATATTTGAAGGCATTCCCCTGCAACAATGACGTTAATCTGCTAATTGAATAATAATTTCATTAAAGTTTTCAAATTGTTTCTTTTATTTTCTTTTATTTCTATTTTTATTTCTTTATTTAAATTGTAAGCAAACAAAAATAGAAAAATTATACAAAATAACTTAAAAAAACTAATTTCAAGCATTAATTTAAGAAATTTATTACAAAACCAAGCCATTGTGCTATTGAACTTCGTGTCTAAAACGTTTTATTATGCAAATTTGATTGAAATTTGTTTTGTTTTTGTTTTTGCTTTTTTTTCTCTTTCGTTTACTGTTTTTTGTTGTTTATTCAATCGATTTGTTTACCAGAAAAATAAAATTTCAATAATTCCACACACACACACACATATATATTCACGCAGAGAGTGTTAGCTACTAGTGTACCGAAAATATTTTAAAATGCTTTAATTTTGTTGTTTTAAATTGCAATACAAAAATATGCATAAAAAACAAGTCTTCAATAAAAATTGCAATTATTTCATACGAAATCATACGAAATCAACAGCAACCATTACAAAAACAACAACAACAATGCCAAAAATATAAGACACACAAAGTCAATAATCATTGGAAATACGTATCAAGAATTGATTTCATTTTAAAAGAAAATAAAACTCCTTCACTATTAACCAACACATCAACATCACATCACATTTCACATTGCCAACATCATAATCCTCTTCAATAACATCATCATCATTATTATTCATTACCGGCAACAACAATAATCATAAGCAAAACGAAATGTTGATCCATATCGAACGAAAGCTGTCGTCACAGCCACTTGTGGTGAAGATATGAAATTTTATTCGTATCGTTGTAGTTGTTGTTTTTTGCTTGTTTTTTTTTTTGTTCATTTCTACCATACGAGAAGAAAATGTTTTTTGTAAGTGTTTCTTTTATACGAAGAGCAACTGAGTGGGTGAAAAGGGAAATTTTGTTTTTGTGTAGAAAAAAAAAAGGAGAGAAACAAAAAAACTGACGTGACGTTTTCGTTGATGTGCGTGACGTGGGTTCCACCCGTTATTTGTTTTTCTCTGTTTTTTTTTTCGCTCTTTTTTCCCCATTTATTATGACTTTTTAAGAGTTTTTGTATGTTTTTTTATATTTTTTTTTGTATTGTAATGGAAAAAATTGCAGTAGAAAAAAAAGAAAAATAAAAAATAAATAAAAAAAAATAAAAAAAATATAAAAAATGATGTGAATAAAGTTGAAAAAGCAAGAGAAGGAAAGTTAAATTATAGGCTAAAAGTAAAACTAAGCAAAGTAAACATATTCAAGTCGACTCTGTGTGAACCTACACTGTAGGTTTGGGAGAAATTATTGGAAAATCATAATGAAAAGTAGGAAATTTTTGCAAATTCTTTTTTGGTTTCCTTATTCGGAAGTCTTAACCTAGAGTTGGCTAAAGAAAAAACTTTAATTCTTCTTTAATGGCTTCATTGAATTTCATAAAATACCTTCGGAGTGTGGACAGCGGCCACATAGAATCTGTCATACGTATTTGACATTTTTAATTGACAGCAAAATAACGTATGAGGTTGACATAATTAGTACTTTGACGTCTATTAAATTTGCCTGCACTGTTTGGCAAAGAAGAAAATCGAAAGACAAAAAGCAATCCAAATCTAGTATGTCCAGCTAATAGCTGTCAAATTACTAAACGCAAGTCAAAAGTTGCGGCAATGGATGACTACCGAATGAGGCAAAACACATAAGAAAACACATATTTCAACTTTACTGTCTGTTGCAAGAGTCAAAGCTTAAAGTATGACGGATTCTATGTGACTTAAGGCTTAAGCGTTATATGCTACGCAGAAAAGGTAGAGTTTCTTGGCTTGTTATTTTTTGTTGTCTTCAACTGAGATCTCTTTCAAGAAAATTGACGTAAAGCGAGATTTTTTTTGCATTCACATTGATTTTCTATAGCAACTGCTTAATACCCATGTTGAAAATTGGCCTGTGGGGTTACCACCCTAGATACGAAAGTCTTGGATGCTTTCTTATGATATTATTGAATCAAACTACGTATTGCGAATCGTTATAGTCTAATAGGTAGTGCGTTAAATACAGCTCTACGACACTTCGGGAAAAAACAAAGAAACTTTTCTTTCGTGGATTTCCTTTAAGCTGGCTTCTGCAAACGCTCTGAGATTCAAAAGTTTTCCCGAAAAACCTTGTAAATCTTTCGGCCCTAGAACTTTTGAATAAAATTAAAACATACTTGACATGGGAAGGGTAGGAAGCTAGGTCGTAATCTTAACTAAACTGTCGTAATGTCTCGTAAAGCAAGTTAGAATGCGTGCATATATTGGACAGGGTAAATTTTAGACCCGAATTAACGTTTTTGAATTTTGTCAGCTTTTTAAATACTTTCGAAGAATTTTTCACGCCAGGTTGCATGTAAATTGACTATAATTTGAATGAGTAACATAATGTAACGTGAATTACTTTTCAACAATCTAAAAAGGGTTTATTTTCCGTCATGCGCGTTAGGAAATTTAAGGATTTTTCTTGTTGAAGATGAGGAAAACATAAATTTTCTGTAATAAAATTTTTTTAATATCTTGCAGTCAGTGGAATAGTTTCATTTGCTCTTAAACCGTAATTTTTTTTAAGTACCAGCTTCAATTAATTCTTTTTTATTTCAAAAGTGTTGTGAATACTTTGCAGGGAATTAAAGGTGGATGGAAAATACCTTTTCGCAAATTGCTTATGATGGAATAGAAACTGATAAAATAAATTCACTCCAACATTTTCCACATATTAATCTCTCTTTCCCTGATACTATAACGTATTATCTGAAATCCACCACTATGCATTCATTGTATGAGTAGGGAGGGGGCTATCCCCTGAGTGCGAAATGCAATAAAATGAAATGAAATTTCAAACAAATTGCCGCATCTAAGTATCTCTTTCCTTCTTGATTCTATAACCTATTAACTGAAATCCAAAACTATGCTTTCTATAAGTAGGGGCTATCCCCTAAGAGCTGGTGTCACATGAAAATGCTATAAAATGAAATGGAATTTCAAACAAATTGCCTCACATAAGTCTCTCTTTCCTTCTTGCTTCTATAACCTGTTAACTGAAATCCAACACCATACTTTGCATAAATAGGGGCTATCCCCTGAGTGCTGCTGTCAGATGAAAATTGTATAAAATGAAATGGAATTCAAACAAATATGCCTCAACATAGTCTCTATTTCTTTCTTGATTCTATAACCTGTTAATTGAAATCCTGAACCATGCTTTGCATAAGTAGGGGCTATCCCCAAAGAGCTGGTGTCACATGAAAATTTAATAAAATGAAATAAAATTTCAAACAAATTGCCGCACCTAAGTCTCTATTTCTTTCTTGATTCTATAACCTGTTAACTGAAATCCAACACCATACTTTGCATAAATAGGGGCTATCCCCTAAGTGCTGCTGTCAGATGAAAATGTAATAAAATGAAATGGAATTTCAAACAAATTGCCTCACATAAGTCTCTCTTTCCTTCTCGATTCTATAAGCTATTATTTGAAATCCTGAACCATGCTTTCTATTAGTAGGAGCTACCCCCTAAGTGTTGGTGTCACATGAAAATGTAATAAAATGAAATGGAATTTCAAACAAATTGCCGCACATAAGCTTCTCTTTCCTTCTTGATTCTATTACCTGTTAATTGAAATCCTGAACCATGCTTTGCATAAGTAGGGGCTATCCCCTAAGAGCTGGTGTCACATGAAAATGCAATAAGGAATTTCAATATTTTATTTTTCAGTTTGCAATACAAAATGAATGAAAAAAATGAATAAAAATAATGAATAAGTAGTTTAATAATAAGTGTGTAGTAAGTAGTAGCAACTTGTATAGAGAAATTCAAATAATTTAAAAAATTTTTTTCTTTTTAAATGTAAATATCTTAATGTCGTATAATCGTATAACAAAATAACAATAACAATAACAATAATTTTAAGATACATTATAAACATAAAAACAAAATGCAAACATATTTAACTTTTTTTTTTTTTTTTTTTTTGTTTAAACTCTTGGAAGAATTGGCAAATTATTTTTAAAATTAAGTTTGTTTAGACCAAAATTTTTAGATATTTAAATACAAAAACAAAATAATAAAAAGAAAATAAAAATCGTAATAAAAATCTTTTTTAAAAAGTATATTTTGAAAATAAATTAAGTGAGAAAAAAATATAAAAAATCTGTTATTGTTTAAGTTTCAAATGCAAACTAAAAAAAAAAATGTTTTTCCGTTTCCCCGTTTATTTAATTTAATTTTAAACAAACAAAAAATTTATTTACAAATTAAAGCACAATTTAATTACAATTTAAAACAAATGTTAACAACAAATAAGACAAGAAAAAAAAACTACAACAATTTTTAATAACAAATAAATTAAAAATAAATTTATTACAAGTAAGTTACACACACACACACTCATAATATTTTCAAGGCACAATTTCTGTTATTTGTGTGGCTAAAAAACTGAATTTAAATAAAAATTAAAATAAAAATTATTAAAAAAAAATATTAAAAAAAAAAAATACAAAACAAATACTTAGTAAATCTTTAGA
>QOCX01007240.1:0-10364 GCA_005959815.1 Sarcophaga bullata
TCTGATGTGGACTCACTTATTAGATTATTTTACTTACGAGTAAGTAGCGTGTGTATATGGAAATGCTATCTGGTATAGGTTAACTAAACATCAGATTACTAAATTTGTCATTAGCTATGTTGTTTGTTGTCTGGCATTCTCCTGAGGTAAAAAGAACCATAGAAAACTTTTCCGTGCTAGTTTTTGTCCCAGCCGACGTCGCCTTAGCCCAATATTGTGCATTTGAGACACTGATCTAGTGTCCTCTCATATTTCAACTGGGCGGCACAGATTGAATATCATGATGTAAAGGCGATAATACTTTGGATAGGCACTAATAGACTTGGACAATACATTTAATAGCTCTTAGAGGAAGTCATGTTCATTTGACTTGGGTGTTTATCTCTTCTTATTTAGTATATAGCTTAATTTGAAAAACTTAGCAGACAAATCAGGCTGGACATTAACACCGGTATAAACAAGGATTGTAGTTATTCGCTGTACAGTAATCTTGTTAAGACAAAACTATGATGTTCTTGATTTATTATAATAGTTAAATTGTGTAAAACAGTGCATTGTCTATATTAACCTATGTAATCTACAATATTAGACTTATTCTTTCATAGTTATTTTTATTAAAATGTAACCTGTCGATCAATTTATTTCTTGCGGTATCAATGTATAAATCATTAATGCATCTTCTTAACTTTACATTATCTTAAATTATTGGGCATGAATATAAACGATCCTAAATTATAGCTTTCTATATACGCAACGATATACTGTTTGATGTAGATTTATGACTGAACTCAGGTCTATCTAATGTAACGTTTTCGAGACAAGATTTTTATCCGAACTATTCTATTTAACAAGGGGCCATTAATTCTCATTTTTTTGAATACTTTTATACAGATAATTATGATTTGTCAGATAGAATTGTGAGAGAGGTAAAGATGTTTAACCATGTCGAATTATATGTGATTTTTTATAATTTTATTTTGACTATTTTGACCTTTTGACGTCGGAGACATAATTGATAATATCAGAGTCAGGT
The DNA here is from genome assembly GCA_005959815.1 of Sarcophaga bullata. Classification (NCBI taxonomy): domain Eukaryota; kingdom Metazoa; phylum Arthropoda; class Insecta; order Diptera; family Sarcophagidae; genus Sarcophaga; species Sarcophaga bullata. The sequence goes on from QOCX01007240.1 coordinate 1,034, forward strand.
CTGAGTTAGATATAATTATTTTATTTATTAAAGTTCTTTTATTTATTTTTTTTTTTTTTTTATAATTATTTGTTCTTTTATATTTGTATTTCGGACATTGATTGCAATAGAATTTATTTTTGTCTATCTTTATATATAATGTAATGAGTATACAGTCTCTAGTTGTTTGTTTGATTTGAGTCGATTAGTAAAATATTTTGGGTATTGGTATATCTCCTACTTGAATAACGTTAGATAAGGAATATTTATACGCTTTTTTTTCATAATACGAGCCTACGAGTTACGAGTTTTTTCTAGATTATAATAATTTATATTCTTACTTTTCCAGTTATTTATATTTTTTCTATTTTATAGTTTGCTTTTTCTGTTATTTAGTTTTGTTTATTGTTATGGAATAACAAATACATTTGTTCTCTTTACTCTCCAAAAAGAGTGCGTCGGTGAACATACTATTTTTAATTAAATATTTAATTATCATATCGTAAACTTCTGGTGTAGCTGGTAGGTTATGTTTGTTTTATAGATTTTGAGGTATTTGTTCTGTTGATGCATTATTTTAATGGTCGATAATCTAGACAACGAGTAACCTAGTTCTCTGCTGCATATTCGAGGGTATATATTGTTCTTAATGTATTCTGCAATAAAACGTAACTAATAACTATCGAGAAGTGTTCTTGTTCTATATTTATAGCTTTTTATTAACGTTTCTATGAAATTGATTTTGTTATATACTGTCTTCTCGATTGCTCTTTCTCTTACTACGCGAATGCTCTTTTTTCATGTATATTTCGTTTACTGCTTCGTTTTTTTTTTTGTTTGGTCTTTAATGTTTAAATTGTATTCACACAAGTCAAGCATCAGGCAATGTCGTTTATCATTTGTTTATAATTCTTTTTGTTATTATATCAATATTTATCTCTGAATTTAATTTTAACGATAATTATTTATTTAAATTGCAAAGAAGCATTTAAATATTTAAAGTAACCGATCCAGTTATATTACGATCTACGATAATAGTAATATCTAACCTTGTAGTTCTGTGGTAGGGTGTGTAATTATTTTTGTTCTCTAGTTCTCTATTGATGCTAATTACAACTTGTGTATGATTTAATATTTATTAAACTCTATATATATGCTGGGTGCACTATAACTTACTACTCGGTGATTTGTCTTTGTTTATTCATGTCTTTTTTTTTATTTTTTATTATATGTGTAATTCAGCTTTGCGTTTTGGTATTACTCGATAATTGGAAAGTTCTAATGATGTTCATTTTTGGTTTTTTGGTAATTTCGGCTAACAAAAAAAAAAAGCAGAACTGTTTTGGATGTAAAGTTTGGTAACAGTCACGTTTCCAATTGTGCGTCATTTTGCTGTGTAGCTAATGCTAAATTCTCGCATAGGCTGGTGGCGTTGATTCCATGTTTCATTCAAGTACCTATTTGACATCATTTGTTTTTTAAAATAATATGATACTGTAAAACGTACAGGCATCAAGGAGCGTTATATTGCTTTTATTATTTTGTTCGAAAGATAAAATATAAATATTAAATTGTAGAGGAATTTATTTATTGTTTGTTTGTTGGTTTCTTTCGTATTTTTTTAAATATTACTACCATAAATCATATATAAATTCCATTCCACCTTGTTATTAGATGAATTATAGATTTTCTAATTAAAAAAAAAAATTTCTTTCTCTCTAAAACGGAAGAAAAAACTACAATCTTTTATACAGTGGTCTAATGTGCACTGATTTTGTTTTGATTTTGTCGGCTTTAATGCAAAAAATCGAAAGAAAAAAAGTATCACACAAGAGTGAATTGATGGCATTCGTAGTAAATATTCGCAATTCTATTGTGATAAGATAGAAGTGGAGTGCGTGAAAGAGAGACACAGGCTCAGGCAAAAAAGAGGGCAGCACGTGGTGAAAAGACGAATTCTTTTTTTACGGAACAAAAACACACATGCTAGAAAATTAATATTTACTCGTGCATTTCACTTAGTACTCGTAGTTAAAAACAATTGTACATACATAGATAAAAGATTTGTAATAATGAGAAACTGGCTGCCTGACTGCCTGATGGTTGCATCTATAAGATTAAGTGCATTCATATGAGTGGTGTTGGTATTAGTAGCAGATTACTTGACGCCATAAAACCGCATTTTGTTTGTAGTATGGAAAGAAAATCAAAAGTTATTTTAGGTAAAACACAAAACACTCTCCTGCCGACATTGCCTGTGGCCGAGCTGTTGTATTTTTAAGCCTGAGTTCATTGTAATAAATACACTACCTATACATGTATGTGTGTACATGGCGCTTACAGCAATTTAAATATTAATTGTAAATAATTATCTTGTAAATACCTAGCTTTTAGAGAGTATTTTTTTTCGAGTGAAAATATTTCGGTTTTAAATGATACTTTTTAAAGCATTAAAACCATACGACAGGTAAACAATTTTAAAACGTTGGGAAATTTGGAATATAAAATGGGAAAAACCATTTTTTACAATCTGTACAAAGGATGTAAATGACATACGCTAGAATAGGTTTTATTTTTTCAAGTGAGCAGAACCATTTATGAATGTTATTTCTCTGCCTGCAGCATCTGTTTCTGAAAGAAAGATATCAGGGCCAATGAAAAGATAAACATTTGAAAATAACTCAAAAGTGTTTGTGGAATTGAGTGCTTTTCATATAAATTTTCAATTTAGTTTTAAAAAGAATTGAAATTTCACAAATCTGAAATTAATAAAAACCCTTTTTTTTCTTAAAATTTCTCTGGAAATCTTTCTGGAATCAAAAGCAGTAAATTGAACTGAAAACTCAAACGATTCAGCACTCCTACACCAGAAATTCCTAACCGAGACACAACGGTCTTGTATACATTTCGCTGGTACACTCGTCTGCCACCCCAGAGATTCACTGCAACAGAAACGAAATCCGGTAATCGCACCACGTTTCAGTTGTGCACGCGCTGCCTGCATTACACGCAGACGCTTGCGGTTTTTGGGAGCACAGAGACATTGACAGCCACTAAGCCACTCCGGTCGCACAGAAGCCTGCAATCGGTACAACACTTTTCATGTGAGTGCCCTGCACTTTACAACAGACGTTGCCGGTTTTTGGGAGACAGAACATTTGAAGAACTGAGCATGGTGGCGAAAGTGCTACCAAGAAAACAGGCCAGCTTCATCCGGAGTTCGGGGTAGTTTAAACCCACGGATCATGGCAAGGGGGCTTACCGTGCTCCGGGTAACGCAATGGAACATATGGGTCATCGGGTGAACTTGCCTTTACTTTACATGATTAATTATAATCTTAGAATGCAAGTTCTAGGCTGTATGGTGAATGCATCACAACCTTCCCAAAAAAGCTGTATCAGTTTTTGTTGATCGTCGAACACAGCCTCATTATTGTTGTTTAATTTTTGGCTATTTTCATTGAATAACATGCTTTAAATCGCTTTAATTTTGAACAATAGCTATCAGAATCAATAGTTTAAACAATTTATAAAAGTTTACAGTACACAATTAACAATTAACTTCCTATCAAATACAAGCCATATGTTTCTATTAATTAAAGTCACAGGTTATGTAATATATGGTTCAGTTATGTTTTATTGATTGAGTTTTTTTTTTTTTTATTACGTGTTAGCTACATATGATGTATTATTTGCTTTAATAAAATTCATTGATTTTTAATGAAAAATAAAATTCTTTCCGTTTTTGTTTTGTTTTTGGATGCCATTAAGCCACCCATGAATGTTTAAGGCCAATCCAAAATAAATCATCTCAAAACGTGTGATAAGTTCAATTGGTCTTATCATTTGCCAAAAATAATACCCCAAATACACAACAGCTGCAACTATACAATACAATACAATATACATACTTGTATTGGCTACATACTGAACACATTAAAATCAATAGATTTTAAATACCATACATATACATGTTCATATGTATGTATGTATATGATTATATACATACATTTAAAAGATTTTCTTTTTTTTGTTTCTGTTTCTGTTTTTAAGAAAGAATTTGTGGTTGTTTCTTTTTTTTGTTTAATTTGTTGCTGAATTCAAATGACAAAACAAAGTAACAAGAAGTTAAAGGAAATTGTTCATGTACAGTGTAAGCCATTAAGCGGATTCTGAAATGATCAACAACAATATATAGTTGTTTATATCCTACTCGATTAATTAAAGTTATTGGCTTTGGAAAGTATACTACTTTTGATCCTTTTTTTGGTGGCAACGGGCATGGTTTGTTGAATTCCATGCTGGATCGAAATAGACCCCAGATCCAGTTCTACATTCCATTTATGAGCCATTGGTGAAAATCGTTATATCACCGTCAGGGATAACAGCTTCGACCATTCTTCCCGTGTGGGAATGTGAATTCTGTTACCGTCTACTACTACTACTACTACTGGAAAATGATTTGATTTTTTTCTAACTTTATAAGATATCAACGCTAGGAACTATTTATTCCAGCAAAGCATATATGTATGACCACATGATTTCGGAAAATCTTCAGTCACAACATCTACGACATAAATTTATGATATAAAGAAGGGCCGTCAATTTGTTGCAGATAAGATAGGCACTTCGTAAGCATTAAATCAATAATAAGGGTATTATTGTTGTTATGGAGGTACTGTAAACAACGAATCTTAAAACCTTTCAATATGTATTTTATTTTATCATTATACAAACAAACTAAGGAAAAGGAGTTTCTAAAAAAAAAAAAACAAAAAAGAAAAACTAAAATAATTTTCCCAACAATCGATAACAATTAAAGTGTTTATTTATTTTCTTATTTTTTTTGCAGATTATTTGCGGTAATTTTTCCCTTTCTGTTATTGTTTCGTTTGTTTTTCATTCGTATTATTGTATGTATTGTATTTTATTTTTGCCTTTTTGTTTTTGTTTTTATTTCTTCTTAAAATTGTAATTAAATTGTATTTGTTTTCGTAGTTCTTTAATTTTTATTGTTATTGTATTCGAATTTTACATTTTGTTTTTATTTTGGATCTTAATAATATCTAAGCACAGAGCAAGAGGACAAGAACAAGCGATAGAGAGTAAATTGTTCATGTCTGCCATGACATTTATTTTGGCCACCCAATGTCATACAAATATAAAATCCTATTACAGACACCGCGCTCATTTTATTAGCTCCAATTCTTATATATTTGTTTTTTTTTTTGGTTTTTTGTTTTTTGTTTTTATTTTGTTTTCACCCCCACACAAATAATTCAGATGATGAGATAATGATGAAGGAATACAACGACAGCAACAAAGATGACACCAATAACACAACTTAAAAAATGAAATGATGAAAGAAAACAAATTATAACAACCGAGTAGTAGTAGTATATTCATAAAGAAAATTAGTCTTTGTTTACGTGTTTGTTTTTGTGTATTACAGTGGTAGTAATTTGAATAAAGGAAAGTTTTGAATTAATTCTTGTTATTGTTTTAATTTATCGGTTAGACAATGTATCACTTCATAAGCTGTTCTACATCGACAAGCTTAGAAAATTGAAATCAATACGACAGCTCGAAACGAAGGAAAATTATAGTGAAGCATGGAGAACGTACAAAATCTACGTTCAAGCAGATCAGATTAGAAGTATGTTATCGATTATCGATTAAGAGCTGTTAAAAACATGCCAAACTATCACGAGGGTGATGTATATACAATAATTAATTCGAAGGGATCTTTGGACGAAAAGCGCTCTGAATAAGCAGCTAGAAACGAGACCGCAATTGTTCATTACTAGACCGCTAGACCACATATTTCAAAGCCGATCCAAAATGCCACTTCATAAAGTAATTGCAGTGTTTATTGTCGAACTGTTTTTCTTTTCTTTGTTGTAAGTTTAATGCCATAATCATAATTTCCCTCTGTAAGATATAAATGGAAAATTTACGACAGCCCTTAAATAAAATATCAAGAGTATAAACATAAACACATACATATATTAACGCTAATATTCTACAAAGAACTCATCAATAAAAAAGAAAAGAGAAAACAAGACCCATTAATGTTATTATTAATATACGAGCATTTTAGGAAACTTTTAAAAAAAGTATTGAAAAAAAATTCAGATAGTTGTGTAAGGGCCAAGGTCAACTATTACAGTGATCGGTTTGTTGGCAGTCAAACTCTATTTTTGTAAAATCCAAGACAAATGACAGCATTGGCAATGACAATTAGTATCTGTAGAAGAGATCATTTGCTACCTTCCAGATGTTGTTTCAGAGTAAGCAATTTACAAATGATATTTGGTGAAAACCAAGAGAAATTATAATGCTTAGAGCATGTCATTATGTATGATATGCAATGTAATTGAAATCATCGCCTCTAGCTTACAGCAAACGATTATTTTGAGATAGTTTACCATCACAATTTCGTAAATTTCGGGCGATATATATAACTTGACGAATATTGCCTTTCAATTGCTCTAACGGTACGGCATCGTTTGCTTAGAAACAGCTTTTGATGTTGCTCTATAAAATAGTCTAACAGCAGAGATTCCATTTAGACCAGCATTTAGGTCCATTGTGATTGATACCATAATCAATCCGGTCAAACATTCCCTAAAGGAAACGATTTTGAGTTCAAAAACAAATCTTCCTATTGCCGCAATTTGTATAGTACAGAGCTCAGTTAAGGATGTTAGAAAATAAGAGAGGTCCTCAGACCTAAAGCTCTTGCCTACAACGGCCCTGGTCAGCTTGTTAGTAAAGGGCCAATCATTTTTGTATTGACAAATAGCAATCTTTTCACTAAATAAATGAGACTTTGACTACATGACGATTAACAGCATCTGGACACATCGTTAATTTTTGAATAACTACATAAATAACCCGATAGAATCTATTGATAATGAAAAAAGTGGTTGAACCATATATTGTAACACACAATTCTCACACGTAGCGCACAAGCTACTAGACTATGAGGGCACCCATTATTTGCGCATTTAATTTTTCAAAAATTCTTAATAAAATCTTTAATTAAAAATTTAGCGTTAATGAACATTCTCTTATGGGGTTATAGCCCACAATATCCCAACAAAAAAAAAAATGTCGTCTAGAGCAAAAGAATTCTAGAAGTAAAATACACAAAATAGGTATGAATGTATTGATATAATATTGTATGTTTGTTTTTCGTATATTACAATTAATTTAAATTCGAAGACAATTGGTGTGTATTGAAAGCCGAACAACAAAATATGAAAACCAAAATATAAAATACAATGAAGAGGCTACAGTAGTTCTTAAATATGAATATCGTAATGACGACATAATTACGATATATGGATATTCTGAATGCCAAACATAAACATAAATTCATATAATATTAATTAAATTCATATGAAAGTATTTAATTTTCTGTTTTGTCTACGTGTTGCTAGAATTGTTAAGAATTACGAAGAAAATTTAATTGAATTAAATGTAGCAGTGAAACAACAAAATGTACTTTTCATTTCTAAGCACTTTAGGTTTGAGCTAGAAGTCCTTTTATATTGTGGATACAAAATTTTTATGTCCTTAAATCAATGACGAAAAAGTTGCGTAAAAAATTACGTCTTTTGTTTATTTCATTGCTGTGGAAAAGTTTCATGTTCTTTTTCCATGATACTAAAGAAATTTCTTTATGATTGTTTGGCTGTTTGGTTATGAACAAATACACTCAGGAGAATTAAATTAAGTATCATCATAAAATTAGCGTAAGTAGGACTATATCTCACCCAAAGTATACAAAATTATTTTTGTATACTTCTTCTATTCCATTAAAATATAAGACAGTGTGAGCCTCAGAAAAACGCACTATAGATTCAAAGTGTCCTTATTCGAAATGGGGATTATTTTGGAACACATTCTTGCAAACTGTAGGGCATTAATATATTCCATGAAGAAACACTTGAATGCAAATAACTGCTAGGCAGGGTGCAGGATCTAGAAATTTGTCATGGCATAGCCTTAGAGACTACATTATGGGTATATGCTATAAGGTTTGAGGGGAATACTAAAGCAGTACTCATCACGGTAGTACTCTTCACTAATGTCAACGGATAAAAATTTAAAGAATTCCTTCTTTTAACCTTCTGTATTCATATTTATATAGCCGTGGAGACAGCGATACCTGTTTCATTAGTAATAAAATGTGTTTTTCATTTTATAATTAAACATGGGAATACAGTTCTCTCCTTTTTTAAGTATTTATACTGTTAGGTTTGTTTTTAAATAAATTTGGTTAGTTGTTATTATTATCAACGTGTTTTGTTTTGATTCTTTTATTCGCCTGAACTGTGATTATCAAAAAGGCATATAGTTTTCACACTATTTTATGAGTGCTGTTTAATCGAAAGAATGTTGGAATCAAAATAAAAACATCGAAAAAATAATTGTAAACTTACTTTTGTATTATGGTATATTTACTGCTACTGAGGCCGCTCTCTCTCACTCAGTCTCTTTCTTGTTTGTCTTACTGATGTTAATAGGGCAACTAGGATTGTGTTGATGACCAAGGAGGAGAAGAAAGTTTGCTCTTTAGCTCCTTTTTCTCTATTTAGTTGTAATATATGCACTCTCTCTTCCAATGATGACGTTTAAATATATTTACTCTTGTTGTGTTTCACTTGTTCTCTGTGTGTTTACGTGAGTTTATTTATCACTGATAAAAAAAAATGAAAATATTTGAAAAAAATATGTTTGTTTTGTTTTTATTTTTGTTTTCTTTTTAGATATTGTTGTTGTTTTTCGGCTATTATTAAAACACGCGTGTAATCAAAAATAACAAATATGTACAACGAAAAGAAAAAAAAAACGAAATACATAAGAAAAGTAAAATTTTTTATTTAAAAAGAGTGGGCGAGAAAAATTAATTTCTGTTGTTAGGAGAGTAAGTGTTTGCGTTTGAGATACAGAGTGTGTCTGTGTGTGTGTGCGTGTGTGTGTTTGGTGTTATTCAACTTTGTCCTTTTTTGGAAGGGATTTCTAGAAGCTGATATTGCGTGTGTTTTGTTTTGGTTTTTTTTCTTAATATTCTTTTTAAATTATTTTCCTTTTTTCTTTTATTAATCAGATTAGATAATATTTTTATTTTTTTCTTGTTTATTTTATTTTAATTTTTAAATTTCCGTTACTTTTTAAAATTGCAATTTTCTTTCACTTAAGATATGCTTTATTAGGAGGCTATTTCGTTTGGTATGGTTACACTTAAATTTTTTAATTTATTTTTCTTTTTAAGGATTTCTTTCAACTATTCTTGACTTTCTTTTTGATATTTAATTTAGCGGTGTTTTTATTTGTTTTATTT
>QOCX01007242.1:0-10360 GCA_005959815.1 Sarcophaga bullata
GTATTAACACCAGGATCTCACAGATATAATCTACAAAAAATATTGCCACTGAAATGTCCTACATCGTGTGAAGGTCGCTTTGGTCATGTGCGTTATGAATTAACACTTCTGTTGAGGCGAGCAGATTATGATGATTATTTCATTAAACCAATAACGGTTATAAGAACAGTCGATTTGAATTTAAATCCAAATTTAAGTGTAAGTTTTTCAACACTTGGCTCATTTTTGTAAATACAAATAAATTTATATTCACTTGATATCTAAATTCCAATAGATACCTGTTGAAGCAGAGAGAGTTATCACGTCATACTCGATGTTTTTTTGCAGCAGTAAAATTAAATCAACTCTATCGCTGCCATATAGCGGTTATGTAAGTGGACAACATATTCCATACTGTATTAGGGTAGAAAATCATACCAAACATAATGTAACAGGTTATACACTGCAATTTATACGTACCATGACATTTACTGCTACGACACCAATCTATAAAACTCAATCAGTTAAGAAAGTTCTGTTTGAAGATAACGTTGAAGCACTTTGCCTTCGACGCTCTACATGCATTTACAATGGAGCTGTTCTTATAGAGGCCACCGCACCCAGTACCGAAGGTATTGAAAATATTATTAGTGTCGGTTATTCATTAAAAGCTCAACTGAAACTAAGTGATGGCATCACAATCAACCCTAATAAAGAGCTAAAGCTTAATGTGGTTATAGGTACCATACCTCTACGTGAAAATTTTGAAATTGAAGAGATCTCAAACACCGCGACTGCTGAAAGTAACACCTTAATAGCAATTTCACCTACTGCACCTAGTGCACCGACTGTACCTATTGCACCTACTGCACCCATTGAAACAGAGGAGGATGGAAACTTTACCGATTTACCACCCAGCTATACGGAATTGGGTGAATATTAAAAAATATAAACTATTGGCGTATTTCTGATAAAAAGAATTTAAAAATTGTTTTTTTTTTAGGTCCACCTACTTTTGAAGAAGCCATACGCAGTTCTTCGCCTTTTATAGACGTTGATAGAGCATCGCCGTATCGCCATATTAATTTTATGCCCATGTACCCCATGTATTCACAAAATATTGAATGAATTGCAAGAAAACTACCTCATTTCTGTTAACCTTTATAAAATACGAGAATAAAATTTATTCGAATTTATTGAATTTATTTTTAATCATCATCATAGATGTCCATGACTGTATACTGCATGGTTTAAGCGCAAATTTTAGTGTCTTTGTTGTCATTTTGCTAAACTAACTCTCACATTTGTTAACACATGAAAAATACTCTCTTTTTTTCGGTCTTATTCTCTCGCTATGGCCTGGTATATGTTTTCGTAGTCTCTCTATTTGCCCTTAGGGCTTTTCGTTTTCGACCTATTCCATTGTTTTCAAGTCTCGCGTCTTTCTCCCTCTGTGCAGTGTCAGCAGACGTTAAAAAGGATCCATGGAAGAATCATGGCAATATTTATAAACAAAGTGGTCTTCACCGTCAACGATAAGGCTAAGCAACACCACTGAAACAACAAATTATTTGTTTGTTTTTTTGTTGAAAGAAACGTCAAAACAAATTATACCCTCCAATAGGTTCAAACAATTTGACATACCAAAAAAAAAATATTTCCATTCAAATTATACTTTTCCTCTCATTTGGCCATCTACAATTCATTTTGCCTTCTGCAATGGTTATGCGCGTTCTGCTCATTTGTTACCGCGTGTCGTCTTATTAATGTACAACAGTTGCGGTTTTCCTAACCAGTCGTATTTAAAATCTCAAAAATTTGACCTCCAGTCGAGCTTAGACTTGTTGGTTATTCTTGATGTTTATATTGGTTAATGTCAGAATCCTCCGCTTACAGTTGGCAAACACTTGAAGTAATGAGTCTTAAATTAAACGCTTCATGATTTTAAATTTAAACAAAACAATGAAATATATAATTATTTTTAAATATATAATTATTATCTGTTTACTTAAGCAGGTGCGTATCAATTTTCTCATTTATTGTGAAAAAAAGGAGAGAATTATTGAATAAAAAAAATAATAATTTTACGGGTTAAAATATTTAGGCATTTGAAGAAGAAATATTTTATGTAATAAACAACACCCCCCTCATTGAGACGCCATTGTCTTTACTTAAGTGTAAGTGTCCTAATAATTCCTTTTTTTTCAATATTCATAACATTACCAGAAAATATTTAATTTATAAAACCAATGGTTTATTGTATTGCGTTTGGTTTCGATACGAGTCATGAGATTTAAAACAATAAAGAAAGAAAGATAATGAGTTTTGAAATCTAAAATAAACCACATTGACTAATTGACAATATTTATGAAGATATGTTACTCTAGTTATGTTTTTCATTTCATTTTCAGATGTCAGCATACTTTTCCTGGGCGAGGGTAAGGTTATATGGGAAGAAAGTACCTCTAGCACGGATAGTAATGGCAACAGTACAACCAACACAACCTACTATCGATCACATGAGGTATACATAAACAATAGTACGTTTGTAAATGGAGAAGGAAATTTACCAGCTGGTTTACATACGTACTCATTCGTGATACCTTTGCCATGGGAGTGTCCAACATCAATTGAAGGCAAATATGGTCATGTACGTTATGAGCTTTCGTTGAGGTTAAATCGTTACCTACGCTTCGATAATAAACAAGCCAATAACGGACGGTTATCAGAACAATTGATTTGAACTTGAATCCCAGTTATAAGGTAAATTGGAAGTTTTTTTTCTTTTTTTATTTAAAAGAAAATGTTGAAAATATTTTATTTTAGCTGCCTTTGGCATGTGAAGAAATAAGCAATTTATGCTGTTGGCCCTGTTCATCGGGTAAGATTATGCACACCTTAAAAATACCCTTTGCAGCTTATGCACCCGGTCAAGTGATACTCATTTCTCTAATGATTAATAATCAATCAATGTCCGATACTGAGGGCTTTAGATGTGAATTAATTAAAAAAGTTACATTTACCTCTACCTCACCCAGTCGCCGGCAACGTCATGTTCGTGATGTCATATCAACTAATGGCAGTATGGAGAAATGTTTACGCTTAACAAATCGCGTTTTTGAAACTGTTTTAATAATACCATCTACACCGCCCAGTACCGAATTACAAAGTATTATTTTTGTGGAATATTTTCTAAAAGTAAAGGTGCATATATCGGACTGTCATAATATTTGTGAAATGAAAATGCCTATAATTATTGGCACCATACCAATCAGAGAGAGTTTAGATGCAAATCAATAACGTAGAACCAGTTGAACAATTATTGCCAACAGCACCAGATATACAGCAACCATCACCGCTAAAGAATGACAGAGTAGAGAACGATTTACCGCCTAGTTATGATGATCTTAGTAAGTATAGTCCCGGTTTGAATATTAATTTTCGATTTAATTATAAATGTGTTTGTTTGTTTGTAGGACCACCCTCATTTGTAGAGGCTATACACAGTGGTAGTTCACAATTTATAGACACCGATGTTGATGAAAGAAATCGTATTGTGGATTTTAAGCCTCGCTATCCCATGTACAATGTGCCAGGACACTGAAGAAAAAATCTTTTTTCGATAATTTTCTTTACTTTCTTACTTCATGTCTTAATAATTTGAAATTAAAATTCTTTTGAGTTTTAATTTACTTTCGTGCAAATATTTGTTCAAAACGAACAGAAACAATGAAGATTCTTTTCTTACGTTGACATAGTCACACTTTATCGATTGTAATTTTCCTTATTGTTATTTATCTCAATAATTAAATTAAAAAAAAAAATTAATTAAGCATGTAATTATTAATTATAGTTTTATACAAATTTTTTTACTTTGATTTATGCAAATACATCATACATACATGACATACACATACATAGGTATGTTAAATACAAAAACATTTATAATGTTGCATTCGTATTTTTTAAAGTCTATACAACTGAAATAAAATTCGGAGATGGAATTTTTATTATTTAAAACCTACATACATACATATATGCAGACATACGTATGTACATGTAGAAGTACAAACAAGTAAGTAATCGTATGCAGTTTATCATTAACGGTAACGTTCTGCCCATAAGCATTTGTGATATGATGAAATGAACCAAGAAGATATCGCTTTATGCCAGATGTATTGGTATGAAGTACAAGCTTCAAGCTACAAATGTCTTCTTAGGGAACATTTATAGTCTGTTAAACATACTCAGTACAGATCAAAACATTAAACAAATTTATTTCATTGTTTTAACCGTAGAACGAGCCTTGTATCAAAACGGCTACATTTCAGTTTATAAGACAATATAACTTTTATTCAGAAAAAGTTAGATGCCTGATATATTTTTTAATTCGTTAGTATTGTTATTATCGCGCTTATTTTATACCAAATAAAAAAAAAAAATTTAAACAAGGGTTAAGCAAGCCAAAAACTTCATAATTCTGGCTATGAATCATACAATACGACTTTACTAGGATTTCTTTGGTGTTGTGTTTGAAATTTTTTCAGTTTTCAAAGATTTTGTAAAGTATTATCGTAAATAAATGCAGGAATTGTAGAGTTAAATATTGGATGAAAATGAAGAGATTGAATCATCTGTTGTTGATATTGATTGGAATGTAGTCGTATTCTAGTATGTAGCATGTTCGTCCACCAAGGTTCAAACCTAAGGTCAGACTTTCCAATTTATAACGCATGGTTGTGATGACCGTTTATATACATATGCTGCTGAAGACTCTGAAAAGAAGAAAACAAAAGCTTGTTCTTATGAACTAACGAAGTATTGGCAGGAACATGGTACTTACTTGGCATATAAATCGTATTCCCTTAAGTAGTTAGGGAAGAGAAAATATCTACCAATTTAGCTCAGAACTGGTAGAAAGTTGTTTCTTGAAACTGTTCTGGAGTCTTTCTTATTGCTCTTCTCATATTTGTAACACGTGACAGATAAACATTAGAAAAAAAAAAGCGTTTCATTGTATGTTTTAATTCGTAGATACAACACATGATAATATTTCGGTCAACTGCGTACGTATGAGATACTAGAATCATTCGCTTTCATAATCTATTACGACTTTTCGAAAACTGAGCTGAAAGCCTTTCAGCTTTTAATAATTCGAATGATTTTCTCGCTGTAGATTGTGTAACTAATAGAATTTTATGGAAACGAATTGGCAATTTTAGATTCAAGAACATGCTACATGCGTAGCAACTGCTTACAGCCGTATTTGGGCAAATCTGTATCCATGAAACCAGAGGGGAGTCTAAGAGATAGCATTGTTATTGATATAATCGATGTTCTATTGCAACGGGAAACTTTTTTACCTCACATGAAAAATTTTTTTTAAGGAAATATAAAAATGGTTTGTACCATCAGGTTTCAGCCAGACCTCAACTGAGAGTGTTACTGATCCAAGTGACAATAAGCTGCTGCATCTAAATAATTAGAAATTTATAAATCGCCTTATGTAACAATGTTTTTTTTTAAAGTTAAAAAAAACAGGTGGAGCTAAGTCATAATGAAGCCCCATTAACATTTATGATAACCCTAAACATAACAAATAAGACATTCATTATAGTTTATGATACTACGCTTGCCCGTAACCTGAATTTTTTTTTTCCGAAGCATATCTGAATCTTAAAAAGTGATTTTTCCTCGAATGCATCATTTTCGACTTAGGCTGTTTTTGCTTGAGATCTCAAATATAAAGATTTTTAAATCGACATCCGAAGAGACGGATTTTTTGTGAAACTTTTCAAGACATTTTTTATTTATTCTCTATGTTTTTAACACAAAAATCTGTTGGAGAGAAATCTGCGGACAGAGAAATATTCCTTCGATGTTTAGTAGCCTCACTCTTAATAAGCTAACATCCTACCTACTAGATTACGTCTACTGCATATGTATAGCACCCTATTGCTGAAGGAAATGTCGGTACAGTGGTACATTCGAAAAAATCTTTATTGTTAAATAAATAATGATCCCTGCTGGATCTTAGGTTATGTGGAAATTCAATGAACTTTGCCATACAGTTTACAGGTTAGATTATGAAGTTTAAGAAGCATCTATGCCATCTAATAAGTAAGAATCTTTTCGTGTAATGGCCAATTATGTAACGTATGTATGTTTTCGAGTAGTGGGAAGAGAAGTTTGGAAGATTATAATTGTCGTAAGTGAAATGTCCAATGCCTCAAACCAATTTTCTAAGCTTTTGTTAGGTGACTGAAGAAAATTCTATTGTAACAGAACCTACAGAACAGAGATAATTTTCGACTACGTTCTTTTGCGTATTTCTGTTTAAATTTGTGTGATAACGTGACGATTTTTGATCTTCAAATACTCTATTGTTATGGGATTCGTCATGTAGATTCGATCTTTAATCTCCTAAAAGACTCTTGAAATTAATCTATCTGGCGCAAATCGGCTATGTTGAGTGGTACGTTCATGCCATATTTTTACCATCTTGTAAGAACTTAATCTGAATCAATGCAATGGTTTTTTCACCGACACTTCCGGCTGCTCCAACACTCTAGAGCGGCAATTTTACATTTTGACGCAACCAGTCTGTGAATAAAGAGTCTTATCGTAAGAGAAAATTTTGTTTGTAGAATCGATGCTGCTCATGTTGCGTTGTGAATTGAAGTGTCTGTTGGGTTTTACATGAATGGATCAAAATCCTATGAACCTTAACACACTCCTACGAATTAATAAGAATGCCTAGAAACGGCAAATCCGAACCATACGTCAAACTTTCTTCAAAGTAGGCAATATTTTTATTAATTTTTTTATTTTTTTTATTATTTTAATTAATTTTGCCAAATCATAAGCAATTCAAATTCAGTTAAGCAATTCGGGTTCAGTTTTAAAATTTGTGCTGCTAAACAGTCTCCCATGAATATATATTGTCTAGCACTGTTTAAATATGTTTACGCTGTTCTCCCTATTGGTGGCAATAATTTTTAATGGCCCTACTCTCAAACATGTTAACGGAAAAATAATTTCTCACACATATATTCTCGCTTATATACTCTCAGAGTAAAGCACGCATAAGAAATCTAATGCTCGAAATATTTTAAGCATGAGTAACTACGTAATACCATCTGATACTAACGTATGGAGACAAAATATTTCAAAATCAACACAAGAGTTCTTTAGTTGTGCATTAGAAAACGTATTTGTCAGAACATAAGACGGTATTCGTAGTGTTTTGTGTACTTTTTAATAATTTTTTTTGTTTGTTATTAACATTACACGCGTTGTCTTGTTGAAAATGAATTGAAGATTCTCGTAATTAATTGCGTGTGCTTGAATCAATTAAATTAACGATTCTCAATTGGATTTTCATAAATTATTATGCCGTTAACATGTGAATTTGAATTAAATAAACGAAATGGTGTTTACTTTAGTGGTGATACTATTAGTGGTACCGTTATTTTAACAACAACAACTCGCATAGGAGTTAAAGGTTTGTATGAAAATAAAGAAAAATCCTATTACATAGGATGACATCATATGATGCAAAGATACATGACGTTAATATTATTTACAGTTACATTGATGACATACAATTAGTTTGAATTGAATAGAAAGGGCATTTAATAGTGCAAACAAATAAAAATTACAGCGCTTCCATGGCATGCTGTTATTTACATTGCAAGGAATTGGATTTTAAGCATCATTAATATTGCTTCCACAGATCTTTGATGCTGATCTTATTAACCTAGAATATTGAGCATAGGATTCTGAGACACTAGTTGCATTTACGTAGAACAGTGTTGACCCGAAGAGAACTCTCACATTAGCGAGTTTGTTAATTACTTTTGTTTTTGTGTCACCATTCATTATCACTGTACTGCCTAAACAAATAAACAAAAGCTGTTTACATACTCGGCTGTTTAATTTTTTTTAGCATAAAGTTATCATTGCTAACCTTATTAGTTCTCTTATTATCTCAAATACTCTAATCTTTCCAAGTCTTTTAATTTTATCTGTGCAATTATAAGCAAATATTATCTGCAATGTCGGTATTCTCGATTTGACATAAGAGACTCCGCGTACACGATTACTGCCAGGTCAAGCATCCAAACGAAATATGAAAAATAAAAATATATTTGCCATCTAAAGTTCCGCAAAAAACTATCGTTCGGAGCCGATTTTAAACTATAGGTCCCGACACTCTAAAAATTAACACACACGACATAACTGGCGTGGGAAGCAATGTCGTAATCCTGATTGAAGGGTTGTAATGACCAATTGTGTATATACATTATGGTATCATACAGTGCGATGGTGAAAAGCTGATGTGATACGTAGCATTCTTCTGAAAAATTAAGTTGAGTAACTTGAAGCATATTAGTAGTCTAGTAACCTAGTCCAGTAGCTCGTATTTCAACCTCCGGATTAGACATCTCGGACTAAGCGAAACATGAAATAATATTTCTTTCGGCGACTTCCTTACAGCAGTCTTGTGACAAAAACTCCAAGAGGAAAATAAAATCGCCATGAAACATTTCTCAAATCTGTAGGTCCTGCTATTCTTGGATAATTAAGGATAATTAGGACCAATTAAGTAGAAGGAAATGACATCTGTTGGCAGAAAAAATAAATAAAATAAAGCCATACTGGAAAAAAAACTAGTACTGGATAAAGTCAGATAACTGGAGATACAAACATCAACAAAAACATAATGTTACACTTGTAACAAACCCCTCGTATAGTCTACTATTAATTTGTAGTGTTCACATAGGACCCAAAAAAAAGAAAAAAAACTGAATACGATCCTTGTTAAAAAATCTATTGAATTCCCAACTTGTTTTGTTATGTTTAAAACTTTATTACTCTTAAACATCACTTTCATTATTAATTTGTCAAATTTCAAATTCCAGATATACATCTGCTCTTCAAAGGTGAAGCGAAAGTAAACTGGGACTTGGTAGACCAGCAATATAACTCCAATTCGAATTCTACAGTTCGCTATAGAGGCAAGAAATTATTTGTGGAGGCAAATACAATATTATCGGAAGCAAATGTGTTAACACCAGGATCTCACAGATATAATCTACAAAAAATATTGCCACTGAATTGTCCTACATCGTGTGAAGGTCGCTTCTCAGCAGTATAGTCTCACAGATATAATCTACAAAAAATATTGCCACTGAATTGTCCTACATCGTGTGAAGGTCGCTTTGGTCATGTGCGTTATGAATTAACACTACAGTTAAGGCAAGAGGATTATGATGATCATTTCATTAAACCAATAACGGTTATAAGTACAGTTGATTTGAATTTAAATCCAAATTTAAGAGTAAGTTTTATCAACAATTGACTGGTTTTCTAAGATACAAATAAACATATTTAACTTGAAATATAAATTCCAATAGATACCTGTTGAAGCAGAGAGAGTTATCACGTCATACTCTATGTTTTATTGTAGCAGTAATATTAAATCAACTCTAATGCTGCCATATAGCGGTTATGTAAGTGGACAATGTATTCGGTACTGTATTAGGGTGGAAAATCAAACCAAGCATGATATAAGAGGTTATACCCTACAATTTATACGTACCATGACATTTACTGCTACGACACCAATATACAAAGTTCAGTCAGTTAAGAAAGTGCTGTTTGAAGATAATGTTGCATCACTTTGCTTTCGACGCTCTACACGTATTTACAATGGAGCTTTTCTTATAGAGGCCACTGCACCCAGTACCAAAGGTGATAACATTATTGGTGTCCATTATTCATTAAAAGCTCAACTGAAACTAAGTGATGGCATCACAATCAATCCTAATAAAGATCTAGAGCTTAATGTGGTTATAGGTACCGTACCTCTACGCGAAAATTTTGAAATTGAAGAGATCTCAAACACTGAAACTGCTGAAAGTAACACGTTAATAACATTTACACCTACTGCACCTATTGCAGAAGAGAATGAAAACTTTAACGATTTACCACCCAGCTATAAAGAATTGGGTGAGTATTAAGGTATATAGAAAGAAGTGTAGTCGTAATAAAAATATATTTTTTTTTCTTTTTGGTATAGGACCACCTACTTTTGAAGAAGCTCAACGAAGTTTTTCACCATTTATAGACGTCGATAGAGCATCGCCACATCGTCATATTAAGTTTATACCCATGTACCCCATGTATTCACAAAATGTTAAATGATTTGCAAGAAAACTACCTCATTTCTGTTAACCTTTATAAAATACGAGAATAAAATTTATTCGAATTTATTAAATTTATTTTTAATCATCATCATTATAATTCTGCCACTACATAGATGTCCATGACTGTATACTGCATGGTTTATTGTTTGTTTACATTTTGCTAAACTAAC
>QOCX01007243.1:0-10359 GCA_005959815.1 Sarcophaga bullata
ACTGTGAAAGAGAAGTGTCAGCTTTTTAAGACACTTAAAAGTTTGATTACATTTGGGTGGTGTTAGTGCTGTTTTATTGTAGATGTTGCTATTGTTTTTGTTGGCATTTCCGATGAATATTAAATATGTTGTGATACAGGGTCTCTAAATGGTATTCAATGCTTCGCTTTAAAATTTAAAAATAATGTCAAGTTTTTTCTGATGAAAATTAAAAAATTTCTTAAACTTTTTTCTGTTTTAATAAAACATTGTTGATGTCTAGACCCTTAAAAGCTTGTCTTTTAATTAAAAACAAATTCCGTAACATAACATTTATCGAGACACTCGAAATATCTGTGACTGCAATTAAATACTTCTGAAATTCATCAGAAATTGATAAAAGAAAAACACAAAGAAATAACATATGCTTGACACGATGTTACACGATCATAAAACAACACAAAACTTTCATCACGTTTTTGAGAAAAACACAAAAATTTATCGATCACAGTACTCTAAAATTAATGGTATAACAACCATAACAATTAACGAAACATATTTAACATTTCCTTGAATACAAATGATAATCGATATAAAAAATAATAATCGTGATAGTATGTAATAGGAAATGTTTGCAAATTTTAAAGTTTAGCTAACCAAAAAAAAAAATTAAATTATTTTTGATTGTATTAAAACAAATTTTATAATATTGTGAATTTTTAAAAACTCGATAACTGTTCGATAATTTTATTAAAGTACAAATAAATAAAAATCGGTAACACAATTGCTTCAATTAGAATTTCTTTAATAATTTAGTTTTAAACTCGATAATTTTTCAATAACTTTACATTTAATTTAGATCCTAACACTAGAAAGAAGAAAAATAAATAAAATCGCACTTAGGTATTCCAGTTACAATTTTTAACGTAAATGAATTTTTATAAACTCGATAACTCTATCGATAATTTTAACACAGTGTCAAAAGTAAAAATAAATAACAGATACTTTTTCTTTTATAAGTAAATAATAAAAATTCGGTAACGTTATCGATAACTTTAGATTTTAGCATAGATTTTTGAATTCATTACAAATATAAACATAATCCTAGACACATTTTCAGCATTTATAATTTTTTTAATTTATGTATTTGCCAACAATCGATAACTCTACCGATAACTTTAAATTTAGATAAAATGCTCAAAATCCATTAGAAAACTACTAAATTATATCGCTGATAAATTATTTTACCAACAATATTTATAGTATTTGATTTTTTTGGGAAAATCCGATAACTTTGCGATAACTTTAGATTTTTAGAACTCTTGTTAAACGTATAAATTGTATGTCTTGAAGAAAATATTCAGCCAAATAACATCTGCAGACCATTTGGTGCACAAAGAATTCATTTTTCCTAAAATATCCTCTGCGATAAAGAAAATTTTGTTCTAAAAATTAATATTGAAAGCCTGTTGCTGTACACAACCGGCATTAATTATCGTTTGAGTGAAACTCTATATGAATTCTGGAAGATGGAAAAGAACAAAATTACAACAACAAATCTACAGTAAGTTCTAGAAGTTGCCAGCGAAAAAGCCATATGAACGATATTTGATAGCTGAGTCTGTCTTGCCAGAACCCAGGTTTTGATGTCACTTAACAGATACACCGATATTTATCGTTTAATTTAAATTAAAATTAAAATGTCGATAACGATAATTTTATTTCTTCATTTTCGTTGTGCAAGTACTTTTTTTAATCATTTTGAAGTGCCCTATTATTATTGTCCTTATGTGAACTGACCTCTCTGTACACTCAATGCTCTCTTAATATTTTGTATGTGCACTGTTTATTGCTTTTATCAAAAATATAATATAATGGCAGGCGGCAGTGGTATGAGTATGTGTACGTATGGACATGTAAACAGAAAAAAATCTCATGTGATTAAAAATATCCAACCACGATATTATAATTAAAAAAGAAAACGAACAACAACAAAAACAACAAAGGCAACAGATAAGTAAAGGATGTTAACAAAAGAAAACAAAGGGAGCGTAAAAACATAACAAAAGTAGCAGTAAGAGAGAGAGAGAGAGAGATAGAGGGAGTGGAAGGAAGAGAGCGAGGAAAAAAAAATTTATTTTTATTTTAACAAGTGCGTGATTATAAGAAACACGCATTGATAACAAAATATAAAAAACAAGAGAGTAAGAAAAAGAAAAAAAGAAGCACAACAATTACTCAACTACTACATCAACTACCACCACCACCACCACTACTTTTGCTACAATGACTTCTGTAAATTAAAATGGTAACAGCAACAACAACAACAACAACTGCAATAACACAACATACATATATGGTAACATAATAAAGGATTTCCTTTTGAAGTATAAATGAACACGAACCCACGAACAAACAAACACATACGCACTCATAACGAGAAAGAAATTTAATGAAAGCTATGCATGCATGTAAGCGAAAGAGAGTAATTGTTGTATTAGAAAATATAAAATAAAGACCAAGATTGTGTGTCGGTATGTGAATTATAGATAATAGTGTTGCTGAGAATGCCGTGGCAGTACACAAATTTGGAGTGTTCGTTACGCCCTTCTTACTCCAATAGAAGTCTATTATCGACCCAAGATGTATAACAAATCAGCATTAAGTTCTAGAAGTTGCCAACAAAATAACAAGTCAAAAATCAGTTCTAGAAGTTGCCAGAAAGAGAGAGAGAGAGGAGAGAGAGCACTTTTTATCCGTTGATGGCAGGCCTTTTCTCTAAAAAATGTTTACTTCAGATGAAAGTTATTTTTGACACTTGTTAGGCAAGCGATTTAGAAACCCCTAAACGAGTAACCCCAATATTGAAATATTATAAATAAAGTGGATGTTTTTTGTTTAATTGAACAGTAAAATGACACGTAAAATGTGATGATATTAATTGAATTGATTGGAATGGCATAGAGTTGATAGATAACTTCACAAAACGTTGTTGAGTGTGGGATGCACCACTTGAAATGCAATTAGTCTAGAACTTTATCAATTTAATTGACAACCCAATACAATTTATTAACTCAAAATATCTCGGATAGTGTACAGAATTGCACACATTAAATGATAATAAAATTAATACGCAGTTGAAAAGGGAAATAAACCCACTCTACCGCACCCATCATATTCCATATAAAAATGAGAGGAAATCTATTGTAGCAAGTGAAAGTGTTAAGACCAGGTTATTTTTTTAAGTTTTCTTTTTAAATCCTCTTTCAATTTTGTTGTAATTTCATGTCCTTTTTTTTATAACTCAAGTGTCGCCTTTATGGCTGAATTCTTTCTGCCTTTCTGGTTTTGTCCTCCTTTTTTATTTTTTTGTTCGAAGCCATTTGTCTTGTTGTTCTTGAATAGCTTCTTCAAATCTATAGCTCGCTACTGACAAATTGAACAATTGCCAAAAAGCAACAACAACATCAGAAACAATAATAAAAAAGAAATCCACAAGCAATATTTTAAAAGAGCGCCACCATAAAAAGAAAATAATTTGACTGTGTTGTCATAAAGTTCAGGGTTTTCTTGAGAAAGTGAAAGGAGAAACGCCAAAAAATAAGTAAGAAAAACTGATTTACAGCTTTTCCCTTTACGTTTTTGCTTTTCCTAATGAAAAGGGTTAAAATAAATTGAATAAATTTGGGTTAAAAAACAACAACAAAAAATAAATCAAATTAAACTACCTCTTAAGAGGATATCATAAGAGAGAGGAGGCAGCTTTATTATAGTAAAGCTTACTTGAGCACACAAAATAATCCATTGTGATACCACGAAGCACTGAAGTTCAGAAACTGCTCCAGAAACTAACTAAGAAGCCTGATATCCTTAAATTTCACGTAAACATAATCCCTACCTAAATAAATCTTCTCACTTTATCAAACACACGTCAAATTGCAATTTTTATTGATGACAATACACCAGAAGACACTTAACATCACAAAGGAGATTAGATTCGCTTGCCACCGAAAAAATTTAGTGAATCATATCAGGACAAAGTCTCCTCTTATGTCTATGGCTCAGACAATTTTAGTTATTGATTGATTTTCCGCAAAAAATTTTGTTATCGATTAACATTCCATGAAAAAAATTTATTATCGATTTATTTTATATTAAAAAGTTATCGATTAAATTTCTTTAAAAAAAATTTTGGTTTCGATTAATATTCAATGAAAAATATTTGTTATCGATAATTTTTGTCAGTTATAAAAAAAATGTTATTGATGAATATCCTATCAAATATTTTTTTGTCGATAATTTTTTTTAGAAATGTTTTATAGATCAATATCCCATGAAAAATTGTTGTTATCGATAAGTTTTATTTGAAAAAATATGTTATCGAATAATATTCTATCGAAAATTGTTTGTTATCGATTAATTTTGTATATAAATATTTTGTTATCGATTAATTTTGTATAACAAATGTTTGTTTTTTATATGTAAATAATTCTTGTTATCGATTAATTTTCTAATGAAAATTTTTGTTATTGTTTATTTTTCTATAGAAAAGTTTTGTTATGGATTAAGTTTCTATAGAAACTATATTTTTAGTCGATTATTTTTCTATTAAAGCTTTGTGTAGAAAATTTTTGTTATCGATTAATTTTCTGTAGAAAATATTTTTTATCGATTAATTTTCTATAAAATATATTTGTTATGAATTAATTTTCTATAGAAAATAGTTGTTATCGATTGATTTTCTATAAAAAAATTTGTTATCGATTAATTTCCAAACGAAAATATTTGTTATCGACTGAAAAATGTTAGGTTTTGATTTTATTATTGTTTAAATTTTCATAAAAATTTTATGTTATCGATTGGCAGGGAACTTAAAATGAAATTGAAACGATTGCAACAACAATTTCACAATAATTGTTATGCAGTCAAACAATGCAGTAGACAGGTTGGCGTTTAAGAAAAAAAGAAAAGATAAACAACAACAATAAGAACAATAATATAGTCTAGTTTAAAATTCCTTTGGAAAAATTAAGAAAAAATAAATTATTTCCCCAAAAAAATATGTTTCGATTGCGTGGTTGAAAAAATTCCGTTTATTCTTCAAAAAAAATTTTTTTTTTGGCATCTAAAACCAATATTTGTTGTTTCTGTTTATGTGTGGCTGTGTGTAATAATTTTTTAAATGGCGCCATAATGGCTTTTTTCTTCTGTTCTTCTTTTAAGTATAAAAATAATGATGATGGCAATAAATCTTTTTCTTAAAAAAAAAAAACGAAAAAAAGAATTCAAAAATAATAATAAACTGGCTTGCATTCCAATTTACACTGTTTACCTTTCTCTCTCTCCTCTCTCACTTTCTCTTTTTATAACTGTATGTTTGTGTGTTATGTGTTTTTGTAAACACATAACAATAATAACAAATGATGCTAATGCTTACGCTATAGTGACCTTTAAATAACTGATAAACATCCATTCCACTTCCTTTATTCCCGTTAAAAAAAATTGTGAAATAGAAATGCTTTTTAAACTTTATAGTTAGAAAATTAAAACGTAATGGAATTGAAACGCCTTTTCCCACACATAAATTGTTAATATAAGTAGGCCGGCTGCATTGCACTTGTGTTGTTTATGGTTTGTTGTGTGTTGTTTATGGTGTTAACAGTTCTCTTACTACTACAAGCATTAGAACCAGAGAACGATTGAAAGAGTGTGAGTGAGTGAGTGAGTGTGAGTACTTATTCTGTTGTCCACAATTATACCAACATTGACACATGCTTTGCGTGTGTGTGTGTGTGCCTGTGTTTTGCACAGTAACATTAAATTGTAAAGCAAAGAAGTTTATTAACAGTGAATGAAAATGAAATGAAATGCTGAAAGCAATAGAGTGGGTGTAACATTACATATACTCACACACAAGCAAATATACCCTATTTAAAGGGATAGAAGATGAATGGTTGTCATTACAGTTTCCTTCCGTTTTTTTTTTCTGACATTTTTTCTGTTCTGTTCTGCAACTCAAGTGTATAATGAAACATAAATTACAAGAAAATTATTACAGTGTGTGACATTATTTTCCTTTTACATATTATGTTGTTATTGCTATTGTTGTAAGTTGTTGAAAACCAACAACAATAGCAAAATAATGTAATGTTCGTGCTCGTACGTATGTATATACGTACATTTGGGGTCATTTTGTTTAATAAAAGAAAAGAAAAATAATGAAAGAAAATATTTCATTTTAGAGGAAATGTTAATGCGTTTAATCACAAATAATTGTTTACAAAAGAATAATGACAGTTTAATTATTAGAAAATTTTTTTGTGATAAACAATGGCTCACACAATGTGACTCGCCAGAAACTTCAATGGTTTGGTTAGAGATTTCTAATGATATGCTTAAGAGAGCGGATTTGGCACCAAATAATTACCGTTCAGTTTCCGTTTATGGCGAATAATTTTTGTTGGTAGAATATTCGCCTGTTAGGAAATATTCAAAATTGCTTCCATTACTTTCAAGACTGATATTATTTTGATAACCTTGTAATTTGATTTAATTTAAATTTAATTAATGCTTTGCGATTATACTTTTAATTTTCTGTATATATTTTTGATAAAATTTCTATTTTTTAAATAAAATTTCGATTTCAATTATTTCTCTATTTTCGAAATTTTTAATTTTTGAAAAGTTTCGATTGCTTTTCTAATTTAAATACATTTTCGTTAACTGCTGCTGATTGTTTAAACCGCTTAATCAGCATTTCAGGCAGTCTCTATGGTTGTTATCGATGAATTTCCATATAGAAAATTTTTGTGATCGACTTATTTTCTCGAATTATTTTTAAAATTTATGTTATCGATGACTTTTTTCTTTGAAAAATGTTAGAACTTAATTCAATTATTGTTTAATTTTCTATTAGAAAATTTTATTTTATCGATTGGCAGGGAATTTAAATTGACATCTTTTTTTATAATATCCTTTTCTAATTAATCCATTTCGCTTCCTTCCTTATTCAATTAATTTCTTAATAAAAACTCTTTAGACTGCCCATATTTCGTTTAAAAATTTCCGTGACAACTACAGTCGTTAAGACATGAAGTGACTGGCAATTCCAGGCAATTTTTTTAATGATTTATTGGCAACAAAATGCGTTTATCTATTTTAATTAACGGCAAAATGAATGAATTCCTGTTTTTTTTTGTTTATTTGTCTGTCCATATTTAAACTAAAACATCCTATTTAACCATCCATCTAACCATCCTATCCAATCGACAACCATTTATCCAGTCAACCGTCAATATTAATTAGTTTTCCCTCACAAATATTGGTTGTTTGTTAATGACGATTGTTGTTGTTGTTGATTTTGTGTTTTTTATTGTATTTGTTTAAGGATTAGAAATTGAAATTGATGCTAAGGAAAGTAGGGAGGAAGGGTACCATCATTACTTTACATTTCGAATAATTTATGATTTTCAATACAATTTTGTAATTTCCTATGGAAAAGTAGAGGAGAAGGTATGCTTATAGGAAGTGTTGTTAAATGTATGCATTCCTTGGTATTAATTTGTGTCTGGACAAG
This sequence comes from Sarcophaga bullata, assembly GCA_005959815.1. Classification (NCBI taxonomy): domain Eukaryota; kingdom Metazoa; phylum Arthropoda; class Insecta; order Diptera; family Sarcophagidae; genus Sarcophaga; species Sarcophaga bullata. Next base: position 7,556 of record QOCX01007243.1, read on the forward strand.
TAATCAGGTTGGGTTAGGTTTAGTTAGGTTAGTTAGGTTAGGTTTTGATTCTGTTTAGTTATTGGGTTCTCGGGAACTTTCAATCTGGCAATATTTATTACATTTGGCAACATAGCTTGTTTAAATGTTGTTAGAAGACCTTATTAAAATCGCTTTATTTTATGAAAAGTTATCGGCATTTAAAAATTGAAAAGACAATTAGCAATTTTTTTTTGGAAATTTTCTTTTAACTTAGAAACTAACCTCGCATTAAACTACAAATATTTGATTTTGTATTTTATAATTTATTTTTCCTCATTGTCAATAAAATAATGTCCATTTCGATTGATTTTTTTTTTTGTTCATACGGTTTTATTTAAAAATCCTTTTAAAAATTCCTATCCATTAGATAAAACCCTTTCTGTCTGTCTGTCTATCTATTTTTGTGGCCCAATACGATTTGTTTCCATGTCAATACAAGTTAAATAAAATACAAAAACTAATACACTCTCGTACACATATATTTGCAAATGTGATTGGTTTTGCACGCTCTCCGTCTCTCCTCTCTCTCTCTCCTCCTGTCTTTATGTTACAAATTCTTACTCAATCAGCAGTTTGTTTGCCATTGCTACTGACCGTTTATCGTTTTGCTTAACAAAATTTCTTGTAATAAATATTTCACACAAAAACACAAAACGACCATGTTTGTTATTTATCTTTCTGTAATAACAACAGCAACAACACACAACAACCACAGTTACAATGTATCAACGAAAGAAAATGAAACGACATGGTTGTTATGGCCACTGCTGTTGCAATTGCTGTTGTGTGTTGTAAAGTAGAAAACGAAAGAAACACTAGTTTTAACATGAACATTACGATTACATTACAAAACAACAAGAGCAACAACACTATTAAGAAAGATCTACAAAACATTGTATAGACAGAGAGCAATTATTATCAATGCCATAAACACTCACACTCACACTCACACTTGCTTACTTGCATGGTAAATATACAATATTGTACATATGTAAGCATACTGAAGAACATTGACTTGCCAAAGTCTGTCTACAACAAGACCACAAGCGATAATTCAACACAATAAACATGGATTTGAACTCTTAAATACATACATAACTGCATTTGTGTGTGTGAACGATTGCTTAACTAGGAAGAGAAACAATAACAACAAACAAGCAATACCGGCCATTAAATGAAAAAAAAGGGAGACAGGCTTTCTTTTAAAATGTCAAACACAAATACACTTTTCAGTTTAAAAAAAATAAAAATAAAAACAACAACAAGAACAATACAAACTAAAGGTAGTAACAGTAAACCTGTACTATGTACATGCCTATGCACGCACACACAAACGTTTTCTTTTTTGAGAGATGAAGAGCAGCAATAAACCAAAGTAACTGAAAATGTGTTTCTGAGTTCGAGAATGTTTAATTGTTGTTTTTGTGTTTTGCGTGTTCAGATGTATTTGTGTGTATAGCCATCACAAATGCCTTGCTGGCTAGCTAACTGACTGGCTGTTTGTTTGCATTTTATATTGTGACACAATAATGTCACTTGCATTTCAAAAAATGTCAAATACACTGAGCAACGTACACAACAGGCACAAACATAAACAAACATTGTATTGCGTTTGAATTTTATACCACCACAACACCCAAACCTAAATGCTTACAATATATTTTGTGTTGTGTTTTTTAAAATGTAATGACAAATACCATTTAAAGCTCTTCTCTTACGGTGTTGTTGTTGTACAATGTCATTTTTTTTAATTTCGTATTATTTGCCTTCGAGAGAGACACACAGAGCGAGATAATTGTATTTTACAAATGTAAAATGACAACAACAGTTAACAATAACGACAACAAAATGTGTTTTGAAATGTAGGCTATAAAACAAGAGAAGGATTTAAAAGGTATGTTATACATGTATCTACACACATATATTCAACTATATGTATGTACTCATGTGTCGTATGTTATTCGATAGGAGTATGTGCCTGCCTTAACTTCATTAGCTACAGAATTGCCTGGAATATATCTGTGACTAGGAACACATTTTCGAATGACTTAAAACTACCATAAGAATCGATCAAGGCAATCACACTTAGACATCAAAGGATATCTCATCTGATTGCTCCTTGTTGCTCCCATTTTAGAGGGGATTGAAATGCTAATCGTAAGTGATTCCTTATTCACCGCAATATTAGTTCAAATGGGGGGCGGCGTATGCCAATTAATTTAGACTACGAAGAACATCTGTTTGCCGCTTGTGGGTGTCAGTGAGCATAGAAATATCAATCGTTGAAGATCCTTTACTCGCCACTGCTTCCACAGAATGCTTTATATTCATTACTTTTTTAAAACCCACTACTGTAGTGGCCAGGAAGACGGTAAAATATCCTCAGATTAAGCTTTCCCGCAGCGAACCTTGTATTTAAATTTTCCTTCGATTTCTTATTGATAAACACCTAATCGATTTCGTTTCACACATTATTTGTTTATTTTGTTTTAATTGTTGTTAAAAAATCTCTTTGTTTATTTAACAATAAATTGAAAGTTGAAATAACAAGAACGTACGCCCCATTAATAATGACAACAAACAAACTCTGTTCATAAACTGAGTTATTTTTTAAGGCATTTTTAAAGAAATTTGCTTTAATAATTAATTTTATTTCTTTTGTTTTTGTTATTTTTTTTTTTAACATTTTAATTAATTATTCAGGAACCGTTTTCATAAATCTATTACAAGCCAATTAATTAACTTAAGCTTTATTTTTTAAGCGAAGGGGGGTCTGTTTTTCT
>QOCX01007244.1:0-10358 GCA_005959815.1 Sarcophaga bullata
ATGAAATGATGTCGAAGTGTCTGTCTGTGTATTGCATGATACACAATTGTTTCTAATTTGATTAAAATAAAAAATAACATCATTATCATCACAATGAATATTTACATACATATGTAAATAATGCTTTGATTATATATACATATGTACATATATATAAGCTTACATTTCTAAAATATATATATATATATATGTGTGTGTGTGTGTGTGTGTGCGTGTGCTTATACGTATATTAACTCGCCCAGTTGTAGTGTATCAATGATAAATTTCTCTTGATATGAAAAACAAATAACTTGGTTTGGCCATAGTCATTGTTGTCGAGTATATTTTCGTGTACCAAAATTAATACAATTGACTTTATAAAACTAATGCATTCTTCTCATACATTTTACACATACATACCTGGGTGCATATTTATATAAACATGTATACATACGGACAATATTCATTATGTTAGTACTTGAGGATTAAAAAAAACGAATGTACTGCTAAATTGTATATGTGTGAGTATTAATGCTAGGATTGCCGTACTTACATGTTGAAATCCTCAACGTAAATTTATGTGGTTTTAAGGATACCTAACTTATGTATGATAATCGTTCTTTGTAAAAAGTGTTAAAAATATAATATTCCTGCCATATATTGTTTAGAACTAGGGATTCTAAAATATCTATCCGTCACAATAAATCAAAAAAGAAATCATGCTTGTGCGATTATGTTTTGAGGCAACTCTAAATCGCTATATCCAACACGTCGATTAATTAATCAGAAGCAGAGGAAATCTTGAGTAAACTTTGACAAAGCTATGTGCAATTTGAATGGTGTAAGATCCACATATTCTGGTGAAAAAAATTTCGAGCACTACTCACCAGACTATGACGACTTTTAATTAAAGAAATGTGATTACTGTATGTAAAAAAAGAATTGTTTATATAGAGTATGAGAGATATGAGTAGTAAATGTGTTAAGACAGAGAAAATTCAGACCCCTTGGTCAAGGATTACCTTTTGTTATTAGTTTATCGGAATCGGAACCAAATCTTTTCTTGTATAAATCTCTGCAATTTAATTTGAATCACTTATTTTTCATAAGTTGGGCAAACATTTATCACATGCAGAGATTTAAAAATAAAAGATTTTGAAAACAGAAATTTTTTATAGAAATCGGCACCGATATTTGAAAAAATAAATTTTTTTAAAAAAGCAATCTGTTTTCTTTTGACATGCTAAAATCACTTTTAAGGCATAAGAACATTACTTGTATATGGTCTGGATTGACCAATGGAATTCTTAATATTTTTCTGTACCAGTCTGAACAGCCTCTATTGGTTTTCACTAAACTCCCAAAGGTCTTTACTGCTTGACAGTAGTCAAACCAACAGCCTTTTAAAGTTACATTGGGAAATATATTTTTCAATGCTTTTTTTAAAGCGATTTACAACGGTAAATTATCTCGAAGAAAAATTAAGATATAAATACCTAAAATTGATTTTTGAATATTATGGACATTGTCACTCTAAAAATGACATAATGTCCATGGATTTTACGCCACATTATACATGGACATAATGTTACCATGGGTGATATAATGTCTATGGAAATTATGTCAATGGACATTATGTCATGCCACCATAAATGGTGGCAATTTATTTTATATAAAAAATGCAATTCATTTGAATCACTTTACGTTTCACATAAGCTGGACAAACACTTATCACCCGACATGTTATTCGAATAATTTTAACACCTTATATAAAATACAAATCTAAAATTTTGGAGTTGTCACAGAGACTGAGCAAGGGCTGATATCAGTAACTGATTTTTTGAATTTTTTATTAATAAAAACAATGAAATTATAATCTATGAGAATTTTGGAAGAAGAATCGAAAACGGAAACGAAGTTGCTGAAGGTACCGAAGTAGCCATTAATGTCAACCAAGTAGCAAAGGTTTTAAGGTGTATAATTTGCGTTGACACAATATATATATATGTCCATGGACATAATATGCATGGATATAATGTCACTTTTTATGGTGACATAATTTCCATGGACAGTGCACCGAAATAGGCTTCTATGTTATATCGAATAAGGGTTTACAACGACTTTTTGCAACAAACAAATGAATATTGTACTTTCAAAAAGCTATTGTACTTTCAAAAAGTTGTAATACATTTAAATGAAATGACTATATACGAAAGGATTAATTATATTTCAAATAAAAAAAATTAAATAAGAACTAATAAAAAAAAACATTATTTCAAAGTTTTTCCAATTTTTTGTAACTGAATCGCTTTCTGTGTTGAATCATTACCTGTTTCGCTTTTAAAAACAGTGTTTTGGACAGAATCCATGTACTCACCATTTCTATAGAATTATAGAAACAGCTCTTTCAGATTTCCAACGGGTTATTGTTAAGTCTTCTGACAGAAGTCATAATATAAACTGAGAGTTTATTACAGTGATCCAGTTGTAATGGTTAGTCCATAATGAAAAAGTATCCAACTTTATTCAAACTTTTTTGGGATCAGATTTAAGTGCAACAATTTCCGGCAAATGCCGCGAAATTACACCATTAAAAGTATCATTTTAATTGTTAACAGGAATGCTAAAATGTTTTACTTCAATTTTTCACTTTTTTTTATCATTGTTTTCTAAAAAACTGCAAATAAAGTCGCAAAATTATGCACAAAACCAGAGTACTCTTGTCCTCATTACATAGGTCTTAAAATTATGCACGGAGGACAATGGACATTTGAAGAATAAACTTTGGCGAAGCCTACATGCCGAAAACAAAATCTAAGAACTCTTTAACCAGATTTAGCTTTGAACACTTAATTAATTAATAGCTTTAATTTTTAGAACAATATTTTTTCCAACCTTAAGTAGTCATTTATTCTTCCTACAAAGATAACAGAATAGCATGAAATGTACTTCATATAGTATGTAAAAGTTTTTAACAAGCATCTTCTAATCCTAGCAAGTTTTTAAAGGTTATCTATCTATTGTCATAGTACGGTTGTCAGCCATGGATAATTTTTTTTGCAAATCTATCTCCTTGTATACCATACAAAACCAGTAGCTTAGTGTTCATATTTTTGTGTTAGATTCTGATTGTTTTGAAAATTAAATTTGATGATTTTTGACACTTAGAAGTCTCTGTAGTCTAGTGGGAAATGTTTTAAATTATTAGACATAAAGCCACAGTTTAAATTTAAAACCCAGGTCAGATATCTCCAACAAATCGAAATATGAAAAAATAGTCCTTCGGCGATTTCCCCCCAGCAGATTTCTTGCAAAAACTTTGGGAGTAAATAAAATTGCCTTGAAAAGTTTTTCAAAAATCTGTCCTTCTGAGCCGACACTCTTGTATAAAATTAACACAGAGAACATAAGTTGTCGAAATCCTGACTTAAGGGTTGTAATGACCAAATACGTGTATATGTAAGTATCTGGTGACATTTCTTTCCAGTATATACTCACATATTATAAATTATCTTTTTGTGTAGATAATTTAATTGCATATAATTACAGGGCCCTGTCCTTAATGCTTATGTTTTGTATTTGTAATACCACAATAACGAGAATTTTATCATTATTTAGTTTACAAAGTGTAATTTCTTTGAAAACAATTGGTTACCTCTAAGAACGATATATTTTAACTAATCTCTTGATAATTTTGACAAACCAAGCAACCAGTGGATCCCCTAGCAATCATAAGATGGCCTCCGTAATTTTTATCTCTATTTTTTCTGTAACAATTGAAACTGCACTGTACAAAAAAAAAAAAATTATAAATATTCATAATCATCAGTGGTTGACGACACTTTACGTCTTATTACAATATAAAATATAAAAATTATTAAATTTGTTGACAATATCAAACATTCATATGGTTTGTGGGCAATCAAGTGGTACATTATTATAGATTGTCTTTAAATAAAATTTTGTATAAATTAATTATTTTTTTTTTGATATTTTTAAATTATTTATTGTTAAAATATTTAAAGAATATACAGATTATGTAGTCTTAACAAATATTGTAAAATTATTTTTAATATATTGCAACAAATATTGCTGCTTAAAATGTGTGTAGGGTATACGTTGATATATTAGTTTTTTGTCATTAAACTAAAGCTAGGGACATTGTTATTATATTATACTTATTTATGCATGTTGTATACATATGTACATACATACATACATATGTATGTATATTGTATTTTGATTTTTATTTTGTATATTTTATTTTTACTTTTTTTTTAAATGTATTTTAGCATTATTATCCGATGCGCAACAATTCTTTGTTTTATTTTTTCAAGGACTTGCACAAACAGTTTGTGCATTTTAGATATTTTCGTAAATATTTTATTTGCCTTGATGATACGGGCATTTTTAAGTAATTAAATCAATGATCATATATTTATTTGTGCGTAAACAAATGCGTATAGTATTTGAATGCTGAAACTGAAAAGTGGTTTTTATAGCAACTCGGAAGAACTACGGTTTCAATTCAAATTTTTTTTGTTTTTGTTGTTTCATTTTACTAAATTAATAAAGTTGGACAACTTCAAGGTTATTTTTAAGTGTTCATTGCTTGTATCCGAAATGAAAAATGTTTTAAATTTTTGTTATTTTTAATTTATTTAAATCACTATTAAATTAATTCCATTTCTTCAATGTGCTGGTGACTCACATATTAAATAGGATTTTATTATGTATAATGATTTATAAATGAAATAGTTAATATCGGTTCTAATTGTTCCCAACGGCACCTCAACGCATATAGTATGTGCAGTAGTACTCTAATTCTGTCTAATTATAAGAATATTATTGGTGCTATGTCCAGGTAACAGCACTTTGCTTTCTGAATGATTTGAATGTTTCTTATAAGTAGAAAGACGCGAAAACGATTTCACCTTACAGACTCCATCTAAGAGCCTCTTTTCTAATCATATTTCCTAGCCCTATTTAATTTCTAATTTTGTACTTAGCTATTTGCATATAACAGTATATTATAACATACATAACATACATAATTGGTAATTACAACCAACCCTAAAGTCAGGATTGGGACCTAGCTTCTCACACCACTTTTGTTGTGTGTGTTAATTTGATACATGAGTGGCAGGACCTACAGTTTGAAGTCGACTCCGAACGATACTTTTTTTAAGAAATTTTTCACGGTAATTTTATTTTCTCTTAAAGTTTTTGCTAGAAATCTGCTGTGTGGAAGCAACACATTGATTTGAGTGTTTCTTTCATAATAGATGAACGCGAATAGGCTTTTTGTCGACCTTTAAATTCTTTACCTTGCAGGTTTTCTTCTAACAACCTATTTTCTTATCATATTGCCTAACCATCTATAATCTCTATTTTTACGTGCTTATCTATTTAAATATAACAGTATATTAGGTAACGGTCGTATAATTCTGATATACCATATACAGCCAATGTAAATGTGTGTTTATAAAGTGGAAGGGATTTTCTAATACCTAAAAGCAGGTGTTTTATTTTTTACGCGACCATCCGATTTTCTTTAACGGTAGTACTGCATTTCCGACTTTGTTGGTAATCGTTTGCCTGTAACTCATCTATTAAATTGTAAGGCCTATGTTTTAATTACTAACATGAAATACGCCAAGAGATTATGACAAATAATAGTTAACGAGCAACTGTGCAAGTATGATCCTCACGACAAATATAATATGAAAAATTTCCGAATGCCGACATAACCGTACAATCATCTTATATCTCACTGTAAATATGAATTAATGATAAACTTATTTGTTAATTCTTAAACCAGTATTTGAATGCCGAATGCAGTCAATTTAGTACTGAAGGTATTTTATTGGGTTTGTATATGTTGTAAGTTTGCTTTGATGCTGCATCTACTCCTGGAAATTTTACAGCCGATATTTTCATGGTTCATCATTGACAACTTATTTAGAAAATATTGTTATAAATGCTCTCTATTATTAAATGCTCGTATGCTTAACCATACATAACAATTCATTTGTGAGTAAAGTATGTGTTTATAATATCTAAAAATTTATGATAGGTTCTATATAATATTTATGACAGGTTCTATGTACTTGTATTGAGTGTGTTTGACAAATAACACTTATACGCCACCGATATCAACCAATACGCATGTAATTTAAAATAGAACATAAGCATATTTATTAAAAAAAGCAATTTTTTGATAACTTTTAAGCTTTTATTTGGAATAATAACAGATAAGCCAACAGACAAATTAAACAAGATAAATGATTTTAATTTATTTATTATTCCTTAGTAATACGCTCTGAATTAAATAAGAATATTGAAACAATGTATACGAAATATTTATTTTTTTTAACGATAAAATATTTTAAATTAATTTGTAATTTAAATTTATTTTAATAAAATTGTTAATTCTTAATAAATAATTTTGATTAAGCTTATTTTTAAATTAAGACAAATTAAAAATAAACTTTATATTTATTAGATTTTTCCATTTTATATTATTGAATAAAATATTAAGTAAATGAATTACAATTTAATAATATTTTACGAAACCTCTAACTTTGTTTTTTACTATTGTACCCAGTCCTTGTTGCTTGACAAAATTAGAAAACTATTTTTAACAAATGAAACTAACTAGTCAATATGTTTTTTTGTTTTTTTTTTTTTTTTTGTTTTTTTTAGTATTTTTTCATTGATGCGCTTTAAATAAAATAAATTTTAATTTTAAAATGTTAGTGTATTTTATATAAATATTTTTTATTATATTTTTTGTTTTTTTTTTAATTTTGTGTAACGAAAAATATTTTGCAAGATTCTTTAACTAAAGAAAATATCCCAGCCATTTGTACTGATTTTCTATGCCGAGCAAAATATACCAACAATAAAACATTTAAAAAGTTTTTTTTATTTATACAGATACAGTTAAACAAGATAAATAAAATATTTTAAATATTTTTTTGAATTAAGACCTAAACAATACAAGAGAATACAAAATATATACAAATTCAAATTTATATGCTGCTTGTAAGTATGTACATACATATGATATGCATGCAACAAGTAAGCATATAAATAATGTATAATGCCGTGCGGTACAAGCGAAATATTTACAAATGTTTTGAATTTCTCAGACCTTTCTCAGGCTGAGGAACTAACGTCATATGCCAACAGTATTGCTTTCAATAAACTATAAACCTTTTTTTGTTCTTAATTTTCTTCATTTGTGAAATGATATGTACAGGTGAGACATCTCCAAAAAAAAAGAATTATTGAAAAATATTCCGTCGGTGACTACCACTCAGCAGATTTCAAAAACTCTAAGAATAAATAAAATAGCCATGTCATTCGCAGTCGACTTTAAACTGTAGGTCACGCCCGGCATGTATAAAAGCAAGAAATTAAAAAAAAGTAAGTCGTAATCCGAACTGAAGGATTGCAATGACCAATTATGTAGTGTATGAGTACTTAACCCCTTGCAAAAAAAAAGTTGAGAAATTTATTAAAAATTTAATTTAAACAGAAAAACAATATAACAAAACAAAAGGGACAAATTTAAAATATAGTTTACAATTTGCTTTTATCTCATTTATTATCATAACTACAGGTAGGTGGTGTTGTTCGATCTGAGAATAAGCAATATAAAGAACAATATAAAGAAGATCTGTGGGAGCAGAGATGAAAAATTAAAGGTCCACTAAAAACCATTCAGTTCCCAATAAAAATAAAATAGCATTGGATTATAGATGCAACATTGAAACTAATATTTCCTTGTCATACACATATGTACAGCTGTGTGAAATATAATAGTACCGCTGAATTAAAGATATTTTAGTTGGGTTAAAAAAATTAATTGAAGTCGCCGTAGGCTGATAGGGTGTGTTGGCTTATTAGACGAAAGGCCAGGGTTCGAATCCCTGGTCAGACATCAAAAACGAAATATGAAAACAAAATATTTCTTCGGCGACTTCCTCTCAGCAGATTTTTGGCAAAAACTCTGAGAGCAAATAAAATTGCCATGAAAAGTTTCTCAAAAAATCTGTCGTTCGGAGTTGACTTTAAACTGTAGGTCCGCCACTCACGTATAAAATTAACACACACAACATAAGTGGTGTGAGAAACTAGGCCGTAATCCTGACTGAAGGGTTGTAATGTCCAATTATGTATGTAAAAAATTAATTTTTATTTTTTTATTCAAGATAAAAAAGGTTTGTTATTACATTTTATTATCACCAGTCTAAACTTCTGAAAAATAAAAAAACTTCAAGACAAATATAAATTTTACAAAGAAAACGATGCTAAATTGTTAAGAGCTAAGCTAAATTGTTAGAAAACGTATCTGCAAAAAAAATTTTGTCACAAGTGATTACTTTTTATCTAATTGTGTTAGATATACCTTAATATTTAGTTGAAAAGCACTTATTGGCTATTACAGCTGTGCAAGCTTATGAAATAATATTATTACAAAAAGAGTTACAAAACTTGTACTACTTTTTTTAGTTTCTCCAGAAAAAAAAACAATATTCTTCGATAACCGTGAATTCAACGGTACTCATGATGTGTTATGGTATTGCTTTACTTGTCAAAGCAAAATTTATAGCATTATGGACAAAAATATGTACAAAAATATTTTCGGGAATATTATGTTATGCAGATAAAATAATAAAGTAAACATAATAGCGAACCAAAGCACTCCTTCACGCTTTGATCAACACTGTACATCACCCTTTTATACATGGCGTGGCATGTACAGGTAAAAGTAACAGTTTCGTATCTTAAGAGATAAAGTTACTTACACACAATCCATCATACTCTAAACATTGACTTTTTCAACTTTATTTGTTTTATTCAGTATTTCTCCGTTAAACGCAACTCATAAAATCCAGCAATTTCTAAATTTTGACTTACGTTAAGTACTTTGGCAGCTATTAGATGGTTTAAATTGAAAAAAAATTCTTCAGATTTTTTTCTAGTTACACGATAAAGAATATTTATGTAGTGCCCATGGTACCCATAAACAAAAATTTGTGTTAAATGAATAACTTCTAAAAATATAACAAAAAGAGTTTACTAACTGAATATTTCCAACTGTCCGAAACCGATCCAAATAATTTAAATTACCCTTTAAAAAGTTAAGTTAAAATGTTAAATCAATACCAAGCAAATCAATATATGGTACCATAACAACACATGGTACTTTGAAATTTACGGAATAATCGGTGCACTGGTGTAAGCCATAATGACTTATAAGCAGATAAGCAAACAGACATTCACTATTACTACATAACTATATTATACGAATGTATAACTTTATTGCATATACAATTCAAATAGTCAATAAAGACGGGACGATGACGTCTATCGCAGTAACCATAGTCGATTAATGAAAACAAGTAAATAATTAAATATAATTTGTAACCATATTGTAATAAATAAATAAATAAATGAATGAATAAAATAAAATAATAATATCTATCGGTAAGTATTCATGCCTTACCGATCTTTGTTGTTATCATTCGATTAGCTAGATATACGAATATTAATCGAATATTATTGTAAAACTAATTGCTTATCAGTTACTAATAATAAAATTCTAAATCCGAGGCACGCCAACACCAAAAATATAAAAACTATATGTATTGTATGGATGACAGAACTGTAAAGATCACATATTATTGTGACGGTGTTGTGATTAATCTGTTTTCACAAAAATAAGCTGAAAACAATTTTTTTTAGCGTTTAGCAAGAATTACAAGTGATGGTCGACCGCTGACTTACTATTCAATTCGGTATGCTCACAGTCACATACCAAGTACACAGTCAAAAATTAACTTTTTGCAGATTACGACAAAAAAAAAGCTGAAATAAGTGGCAACTTTATATTTGACGTTCAGGCAATATCTAAGTGGAAAAGTTAAAACTGCTTAGAGTTTAATGTGCATACATACATATATACATAATTTGTCATTGCAACCCTTCAGTCAGGATTACGACCTAGCTTCTCTCTCCGGTCAGACATCAAAAACGAAATATGAAAAAATATTTCTTCGACGACTTCCTCTCAGCTGATTTCTGGCAAAAAATCTGACAGCAAATAAAAAATTGCCATGTAGAGTTTCTCAAAAATCTGTCGTTCGGAGTCGACTTTAAACTGTAGGTCCCGCCACTCATGTATAAAATTTAATACACACAACATAAGTGGTGTGAGAAGCTAGGCCGTAATCCTGACTGAAGGGTTGTAATGGCCAATTATGTTATGTATGTCTCACCCCACTTATGACGTGTTCCTTAATTTTATACATTAGTGGGGGAACCTAAAGTTTAAAGTCGGCTCCGAACAACAGTGTTTTGAGAAACTT
>QOCX01007245.1:0-10358 GCA_005959815.1 Sarcophaga bullata
TAAAATAAAAAGGATTTGATTTTTTTACTTGGTGATCTCTTATGAGGAAGTAGCTTTTTATGTAATTTTGTTAAACTTTAAATAAAATGTTGTTTTTGTAGCTAACTTCACACACATCTGGAATTCTGATGGCAAGCTAGTATAATCACAGTACAGTTAGTTTACGAAGACAAATATATTAACAATGAGAAATTGGCTTTATTATGAAGAATTGTCAGTTGCACAGGATGGTGCAAAATTTGTCTGAAATTCTATGAAATAGATGAAAGTGAAATATAAAGATTTTCAAAATGAAATAAATAGTAATAAGAAAAATATCAATATTAGCAAAAGAAACAGTGTCTTGCTAGCCAGTTGTAGTCTGCAATCTGTTTACGGTTGTCAAAAATAGTTTCCACTTTTTATTGGCAAATCACTGTTAAAAATCTAACATCTACACGATCCAGGGGGGGGGGGGGGGGGGGGGGGCGGGGGGGGGGGGGGGGGGGGGGGGGGGGGGGGGGGGGGGGGGGGGGGGGGGGGGGGGGGGGGGGGGGGGGGGAGGGGGGGGGGGGGGGGGGGGGGGGGGGAGGGGGGGGGGGGGGTGGGGGGGGGGGGGGGGGGGGGGGGGGGGGGGGAAAGAGGGGGGGGGGAAAAAATAATAGGCTTTAAACACAAATATTTATAAACGATTTGTCATCTTCTGTTCACCCTAATTTTTTTTACAAGCCTAACATTTTTTGGACTGAATACATTGGCAGTAAGCAACCTAACTTCAATTACTATCTGAAATATATTTTCTTTTTCGGTGCAACGTTGCATCTACTATTAATGACAAAAATTCTTTCGAGTTGTAAAATTAAATTGCAGAATTCGGACTTACTTACTTTTTATTTCATACTTTTAGTTGTCCTAGTTTTGGACAGCATTAATATGTTTTTATAAAATTTTAAAATAATTTTACTATTAGGAAGAACTAACAAAGTTAGTATACTGCATGCTTCGACGGTACATTCAAATAACCCAGTATACTTGATAATCAATGAAATACTTCACATCTGTGATGATTTCTGCTCTTTGATAGATACTCAAATAATTAATGAATATTTTATGCCAGAATTGATGAACTTGATGAACGGTAAGATATAATTACTTATATTATAGTTAAAGGTTCAATATATTCTCAATTTCAGGTTTGGGAGTTTAATCCAGCAGCTCATAAATTTACTAGTGGAACTGAAGACTGCTTCGAATACAACTCCGTTATCGCAACTCTTATTAAGACTAGATTTTAACCACTGGTTTAGCATCAAAAAGAAAGCTTTATGAACATTTTGAATTCATTACAATCATTAATAATATTTTTTTTATTTCGAGTTATTAAAATCGTAATAACACTGTTCCCAAAATCAAAATGTTCAACTACTTTTTATATTTCTTGCATAGTTAAACTATTACTAAATTCGAAAAACGGAATATTAGTGGCTGTCACTGTTTTTTCTATACATATACAATTATTTAGCAATGTCTAAAATGTCATATTATATAAAAACTTTAAAATCGTATGCGCTTTATATCTTCCATGCGAAAATCGGTTCTAAAATAAAATGACAAAATTAATAAAGAATTATTGTTATAAACTAAGTAAAGTAGTACCGCAATGTGAGTATTGTTTTAACCTCATTGGGACTTAAGCGCCATGTAGATGGTTCCGAAATATTTTGTGGATTCCAGTAATCATTTAGTTCGGATGCCTTGTCTAGGTTTAATATAGTTGTAATTTGATTTAACCTGGTCATTTTATCTCGTATAGACCATGACGTTGCACCGGCTAAATAGGCACCCAAAACACGTACTTCCTGATCCAATACCAAACCGCCCAACTGTAAAGGAGTAAAATCAAAGGTTATTAATTTTGTAAATTGAGAAATAAATACATAACTTACACGGTTGAATGTGGATTTCTTTATAGCTCTTTCCAAACGTAATGTTAGTTCTGTGGCCACAATACTGATTAAGGCGTCCGAATTACGTTCAGTTAGCATTGGTTTAAATGTATTTAATAAACCATCTACTTGTATAATTAAAAATTGAGCAAAAGTTTCACTAGCTTCATAAGATGCCAGTTCTTCCTAAAGTTAATATGTGAATTTTTTAAACTATTACATAATTATAGGTCATACCTCAGATAAATGATGATTGTAATTTAAGAATTGATCTATCCAAGGGTGTAGACGTGGCTTAATTGCACTTGACCGCAATTGCTGCATTCCAAAATCTACGCATGCTTTTAGTGTATCTTGAACTGCTCTTAGTTCTGCGATGCAACTTTCAATTAATTGATTTTCGGAATTTGTTATAGATGGAAAACCACTTTTAATTTCCTGTTCCATCGTTTGGCATAAGGTTTGAATATATTCTGTCGCAATATCAGCATTATTAAGATGTACCAAAAAATTTATGCGTGCCTTTTCGTTATCACTTGACTGAATTCTACCTTGTTGTAATGAACTTTGTATTGCATTATATGCTTGAGCTAAGTCAATGTAACCTGAGGGGTATCCTAATTTTAGTGGCGCTCGCAAAGCATTTACAAAATCGCTTTCTAAACACGTTGCAGCATTATTTATAACAGCACAAGTTCCATTTACAGACTGGCTTGATAGAGACCGTCTTATTGACTTCCGCAATATAAAAAAAACGTCGTCTACCATTGAAGAACTTAATTGCCCAGTCTCATAAGTATCCAAAGCTATAGCTTTAATAACACTCTCTTCTATAAAGTACCTGTAGAGGCCAAATATTATTAAACTTATTATTTTTATAAAATTCACGCTTCATAGCAGATCTACAATTCATAATGCCCTCACATTATATTCAAAACGTTATTCTCGACATCAATTAAAGACTTGCAAATTTCACGTGATTGAAGCTTTAAGATGTATTAATCGAAATTTGGAATTACAGTTGAATATGTTAAAAAGAATATAAGGGTTAAAATATCAAAGAGCAGAATATAAGCAGACTTTCACATCAGAATAAAACAGATTAATCTTTAATTTAGAAGAAAGTTTTCATAAAATAATGTTGGGAAAAATTCAGAGGACAGAACGTTTTACTCAATACGAAAATACACTGATGTACACCAAAGTGACATAAATACTTGATGGGAAAGCTGCTGATAAGTACCCACGGTTTATATACTACATAAAGAAATGAGCTGAAGATTATGCACTGTATTTATTTATTACCTTATTACCTTGAAGACCTCGATTTGAACTATACAAATAAATGTGTGCCAATAACCACAGGTTACTATACTCTTAAAACGCAGAATTAAGGTGGCGGTAATATTGTTCCTAACGAATCATTTTCCTATGGTGTTGGGGGCTCCTATAATCGTCGTAGTCTAGTATGTATGTATGTAGTGTAGTATGTATAGTATGTATGTGTATGTATATTGGGCTCCTATATCGTTTAGGGGACTTTATTTTATGCCTACCCTATGTTTTATTTATCTACTCCAGAATTTTTGCTAGAAATCTGCTGAGAGCAAGTCATCGACATGATGACATGAACAATCTTTGCAAAATTAGTTCATGTTTCTGCAAGCTCACTGTATATTAAAAAATACTCTGTAATGTGCAGTAAAAAGTGGTTCGAAGATAACACGATCAAGTATTAGACTGGCCTGTACGGTCCAGGAGCAAAACTCAATCGAATACTTGGAAAATATGTTCCATCTAACTGGTTCATCAGTTTCTATAAATCTGCTTGGCGTCTTTAAGATCTATGTGTTTTAGACATTTCAAACACAGGTTTTTAACCTATTTTAGTATGTTATTCAATTACTAAATTTACCAGTTGTAAATATTTTTTAAGTTGAGATCGAATTATTTCATTGCGCCGCGAATATTATAAATTTGTCTTTATTATATTTTTCATAAAGTTACACAACCATATTTTCGTCAAATATAGACGGATTGTCGTAAGGGATATATCATACTACTCAAATGTATTTTGTACTATAACTGTATTATTAAATTAAAATAAAATAAAAAAGAATTAAAATAGTCGGTTTATCGATGGCTCGCATTCTAAGGGCTAAGGACATAATAACCAAACGAACAGTTCATTTTAGCTTTGTGAATCCAAGTCGCCGTGGTCTAGTAGATAGTGCGTTGCCTTATTAGACGTCAAGCTTCGGTAAAAACCCCAGGTCAGACATCAAATGAAAATATGAGACAATATTTCTTCGGCGACTTCCTCTGAGCAGATTTCAAGCAAAAAGTCTGAGAGTAAATAAAATTGCATGGAGAGATTCTCAAAAATCTATAGTTCGGAGTCTACTTTAAACTGTACCCGCCGCCACTCATGTATAAAAGTTAAAGCACACATAAATGGTGTAAGAAATTAGGTTGTAATATTGCCTAAAGGGTTGTGAGGACCAATTACGCTATCCGACAAAATACAAAAAATTAAATATACCCGACTAACTACCTAGTCTAAGTTGTACGCACAAATTTATTGTTTACACAAACATTTCTGAACCGATGTCCAAAATTTAAACTTTCCTAGAAAGGGGAGGTATGGGCTTTTAAAACGGTATACATAATTGAACTTAATATTCTATGAGGTTAGATGAGGTAAACTTGAAAAATGCGCATTTTTTTCATATTTTTTCAAGTTTGTCCATTCATAGTAAAAAACTTTAATTAAAATAAAAATAAATGTTGACATCTTCAAGTGCATTCTCTTGAGAAGATTATTGCAGTTATTATTTAAACAGTATGACAGTCGTATTATTTTTTTATATACGTCATCTTATCACATGAAATTGTTAAAATTTTTGATGGATCTTGAAAATTATTTTCAAAAAATCAATTCAATTTAAAATCGATATATTTCCAGCGAATAATCTATTCTTTGATTATATTGTAGACTATAATGTGAAAGTTTAGTTTGTAAGTAACCTATAAAGCGTGAACATTTCTAATGTACAACGGCTCACAGCCGTTGATGACAAAGAATGAATTTGTTTGTTGTTACAACAATTACAAATAAAAAAACAAACGATTTTATCGTATCTGTCATTATTAAAAATAAAAAGAATAGAGGCGAATTTGCAATTGAGCACGAGAAATAAGCCTTGAGACACTATATTACCGTTCAAACAGCAGATAAGTCCCAAGTAGTTCTTGCATTTGTCTACTTAAATCAGAATTATTTAATATTTTGTTTGCCATTTCAAATTTCTTTTGTTGCTGTATTTTATCCAACTGAGTTGCTTCAATGTCAGCCTGTTTTAAAGATATCAAGACTTGTGAATTTTCTATTTAGAATGGAAACTATGATCTTACCATAATCCTTCGTTTCATAAACCGAAAGTATAATTCTACTCTGGAATGCATAATTGTTATCTCCGCTATTATTGAATCAATATCTTTTGGATTTAATTTATCTATAGATCCACCAGACGAATTACGGTAATGACCTAAAGTTGCAGACGAATTGGAGTTATTATTGCCAGATCCTCGGGAATATCCCTCCTTTATTTGTTGTACCCGAAGGCTGATCTTGCGGTATTTATTGAATTCAAGTAATAAGTTTTTAACTTCAATATCACAATGATGCTGTAATACTTCTAGCATGTACAACAAATATCCTGAACCATAGCAAGCTTCAACAATAGGTTGATTTACCTCAATGACTCTAGCAAAGTTTTCTAACAGTAACGTAAGTGTATCCGCGTATGCCAGTGGTAAACGATTTTCTGCTTTTGCTACTTCAATAACGTTTCTCAATTCCTTTTGTGCTTTAAATGACAGCTTCATACATATATAATTCGAAAACTTTTCTATGCCTTCATAATGTCGACCCAACAGAGGGTATATTTTGAAAAACCTCTCCACTGAAGCCAGATCATCTTTCTTTACCGCTTCATTGAATTTACGTTCAATTATATCACGCATTTCCAATGTTGCTTCTTCTAACGTATTTATAGCTTCACTAACTGAGCTTACTGACCCTTGGACATCATCAGCCGTGCGTTTTAATAACTGTAAATCCATGGCCAAAAATCTATTTATGTGACTAGCACCAATTTCAAAATCTTCCTCAGCAATTGCAGCTATTACTCCTTGACTGCATAACTGCAAATCAATAAGATCATGTACGCGTTGTTGACACTCGGATACACGACTGCGCGCCAAATCTAAGCGCCTAACCTTTGCGCTTACAGATTTCGCAAGACAAGCAGTATTAACTATCTGCTCATCTAATTTCATAGAATTCTTTGCTACATCGCCAAGCATTAATACTGCTCTAGTAACACACGACATTTTCGATTCAATTTGGCATTGTTTGCTCAGAAGATTTGTTAGATCCAAGGCAATTTCATCCTAATTATATAAAAATGAAATACATACATACAATGGCTCGCAGCTATTTCACACAGTTGTAAAACTAATTATACTATTTTTAAATAGAAATAATAAAATACGAAGTACAGAAAATCTGAAAAATTTACCTTTCTTTTACAAAAATCAAAACAATATACTTGTTTTTAGCAAAATTCACAGCTTATTTCGTGCAGTCTCTTTCAATAGTTAAAAGTTTAAATTTAAGCTGTATTCAATCTTTTGTACTATTTTTTTGCGCATATATTTTCCACATTTTTTAAAAGATGTCTACGGACAAGTTCGGACAATAGTCATAAATCTTTTTAAAAATAAAATACTTAACGTGAAGTATGCTGAGCGATTGAACTGTGTTCCAGTTAGAGCAATACAATGTATAGCATTGAACATATTGTAGCTAAAAAATCAACAGTTTTGCAGATACGCAAATGGGTAAACCAAAAGTATGGGTTCAGATATTTGTCATCAGTTGTTTATTATTGCTTATATATATCGCCGTAGTCTAGTAGGTAGTGTTATTAGACGAAAGGCCAGGGTTCGAATCCCGGTCAGACATCAAAAATGAAATATGAAAAAAATATTTCTTCGGCGACTTCCTCTCAGCAGATTTCGGCAAAAACTCTAGGAGTAAATAAAATTGCCATGAAAAGTTTCTCAAAAATCTGTCGTTCGGAGTCGACTTAAACTGTAGGTTCCCGCCACTCATGTATAAAATTAGCACACACAACATATACATAAGTGGTGTGAGAAGCTAGGCCGTAATCCTGACTGAAGAGTTGTAATGGCCAATTATGTTATGTATGTTTATTATTGATGTTACAATAGACAAAAACATTCAGACATAGTGAGAGATGATTTCTTTTCATAGTTATTCCACGGTGGTTATAAAAGGTCGTTTCCATTATTACCTTTTTGTTTTTTGTTTCTTGATAAGGAAGTAGTCATAAAAAGGACAGGTTAGTAATCGAAAACAATTAAAACCTGCTCTAATAGAGATATGATGTAAGATCCACCGAAACACAACTCTAAAAAGGTGTATTTTTTGGGATATCGATTTAAAGACTGAATGGAGGGGGTGGGTTGTTTTAAAAACTGAGAGCAGGCAATACACAAAACAAGCTGGGCCCGATTTTTCATATATATCAAATTTTGTAAGTATTACAAGCACCAATAGTTTGAACATGAATACGTAATTTTTGTTTAAATACGACCAATATTTTATTAAATATGCGTTTACATTTTATTTAATGTTCATGCCCTGAGCTTTTGGTGTCTGACGAATTAACATGGGAGCCACTAAAAGTATAAAGAATTGACACAAAAATTAAACAAAACGCACCTCTTTACATTTTATTTGACTTAATGCAGTATCAACACTTGTACTATTATCCATATCAAAATCACCTACTAATGTTTTTAAATCCATTTTTAATTAAGAAATAAAACTATAGTCCTCTTTACACAAAAAATATAAAATAACACGTCTAAATTGTTGTTAATAGAAAAAGTTATAATATGGCTACACTATATTCTCTTTTAACCTTCAGAAGGAACTAAACAAAAATTAGCCGCTGTGAACAAAATTATTTTTAATTAAATATTCGTCTAAAAAAATATGCAAATGTAAAATTACAAGTTTTGTTTGTAACCCCTATTAATAAAACAGCTATTTTGTGCCTCCCACATAAAATTTATTTGTGATCGATAAGCAAAAAATAAGGAAGAACTGAATAACTGGACTGCAATAGCAAATCTGTACAAAAATGTCATACAATAAATCAGGAAAATAAAATAAAAATCTTGTAATATTTAGTTTCTTAATTACTTTTTGCACACGAAACTATATTCATTGTGACCGAAAATCACCCACATTTCGATTAATATCTAAATATTAAGGAATTTTAAAAAATTCTCATTAAAGAAATTAAAAAATATTCCAAATTTTCACTAGCAAAAATAAATGGTATATTTACATATAACTCTCTACGTTAACCGCCAATATTTTTCTGCATTTTGTTGCTTCTAACACATTTGTTTTTTAAAGCTCATAATTTCCATTCTGTGTATTTTGTGCATATTAGTGGTGTGGTTATTCATGCAGCGAGTATTTGAAGTATTGAAATTTGGGGCAGCGTTGCAAAATTGAAATTTTGAAATTGTACTGAACTATAACGGAAAAAGTACCTTTTTGCATCGAATGGTAATTTTGGTAAAAACTACACACATATATAACTAGTCATTACTACCCTTTAATCAGGATTATTGACTTGGCTTGTCACACCACTTATTTGAGTGAGTTAATTTTATACATGGATGGCGAGGACCTACAGTTTGAAATCGACTTCCGAACTACAGATTTTTGAGAAACTTTTTCATGGCAATTTTATTTAGTCCCAGAGTTTCTGCCAGAAGGAGGTCGCCGAGGAAATATATTTTTTTATTTTCGTTTGTTAGAGTCAGACATGGAGCTTGAACCGTAGGCTCACGTCTAATAAGCCCAGCACATACACGTACGGAACAGAACAGAAAAAAGGAACGATTTATTTATATGCTGTTCCTCACTTATAAAACGTAAAAGCCCCGTATTGTAAAACATCGTCGGAACGTAATAGAACATACGTTCGCAATATGAAGAGCAATGTAAATGTTACTGAAATTACATTACTGTTCGGCAAGCGTTCTCCATTGGTTTTTCGTAATTCTAAAAACGAACGTTGGTTTCGGGGATGTTTGGCTAACCGGGGTTAAAAACTAAAGGGTTATGTAGTCAGCATAAAGAAACGTAAAATCGTAACGTACGTGGCCTTAAAACGTTTGGGTAGTTATATAAACGTTAAAAACGGGGCATATGCCAACGAAGAATGTAAACAAAAAAGAAATGGAACACAAAGCAACACACATACGAACCAAACACAATGCAAAAAATTGGTATACAAACGTTTGCACGAAGTCATCTGTTCAGAACAGTGATGAGTGTTGTGAGAAAAAGCAAAATTCAAAAAGTACTAATTGAGCCTTAATTGGAGGAAGTTATATTAACTTCTTAAATTTTATGTTATATATATATATATTTTATTGTTATTCTTGTAGTATAATGAAATATTAAATTTTTGGTTTAATCTGAGTCAATAATTATGGAATTTTTTATATAAGTAGAGCCGAATTTCTCTATTTGAATATTTTTTATATTAAATTGCAAATCAATATCTCTAGTTAGAATAGTAATAATAAAGAAATGATTATGAACATTAGAATCATGAAAATATGTATTTAAAAATTTTAAAGATTAAAAAGATTTATGTATAAATAGAAAAGTACCAAAAAGGGCATTTGCAGTACATTGCCACTCAAAATACATATTTTTTATTTATTTTGTTTCAAAGTTTTTTCATACATATTAAAGTCATAACAATAACAATAATAATTAAAGAAAAATCATTTTTTGGGTACAAATTTAAGAGATTAATATATATGATTAATATATATGAAAGTACCAAAAATTGTTTTGGAAACACAACAAAAACATAAAAAGAAGTATTTATTTCTTATAAAATAATTTTTTTATTGTTATTTTAATTGAAATATAAAATTTCAGTACATGCATGCAACAATTTAAAAGTTTTATATAAATAAAAGTGAATGTACCAAAGAGGGCATTTATGTCGCCATGCAACTCTGTATACAAGAGCCCCATTAGTCATGTTCAAATGTCACGTGAAAACGTGAGAGAATTCTGTTTTATACAGATCTTCCTGTTTTGCTAACGAGAGCGAACGTTTCGGTAAGCGTTTACATTGCTTTCCATATGATAAAAAGAGAACGTTTTTTGCGGTGCATTACGTTACGTGTGGCTAACTGGCACTTAATTCTACCTTTAGCACTACGTTAAAAATGTTGCTAATGCATTAATAGTTGGAAAGCGCAAGACATAAAATATGTAATAAAAAAGTACTGAAAGCG
>QOCX01007247.1:0-10356 GCA_005959815.1 Sarcophaga bullata
GGTCAATTAAGTAAGCAAGTAAGTGTTCTTACTGAAATACTCTTTATTTTATCAACGCCTATACCCATTCGGCCACATACGATCAGTTCTTTGTACTCAATTGATTGATTCTTTGACATATTTCGGCCATCATATTTCCAACTAATAGTGGTGAACTAGATTATACGCACAATTTAAATCAATGGAGATATTAGAAGAAAATATACTCCACGTCCTGAATAACATTCTGTGGTCTGAAAGGAACCGGAATGTAGTGTGCGGTGGTAGCATAGTGTGTTGTTGAAGATATTTGCAATAGCAACCCGATTGAACATTGGTAACTGATAAAAAAGTTCACCTTAATAATTTTTTTTTATTTAATTAGAATTAGTTCTCGCCCTTAATTAACTTCAATTTTACATAGATAGAGATCATACGCTATAGTTACTGGTATTGCTAAACTATCCAACTACTAACAGACGCATGTACGGCAACAACAAGAGAAATATTTTAAATATTTCTTTGTAGAGAAATCTCTAAATGTAATATGCGATGACTTTATGAACACTTTTGCATTCAACGAAAAATTGCATGATATTAAGTTGTATATTAAGCAAATAATTTATTTTCATGGCCAATAGATTGTGGGCAATGTATAATGAATATATATCGCTGTTAATGCCTGGGCGTTTACAAATCAATCCCTTTTAATTTCGCTTGTCAGTGCATGTGTCAATATCTGTTGCAGATTTTTGTAGGCAGTTGTTAACTACAGAGGCGTTTTTCTTACTGAATGTGTTAAATAACAACAAATTGTATTTCTCCTATATAAATATGCTTGATGAAGCAATCAATTCTTGGTAATTAATGATGTAATTAGAAATAACAGATAAAGCTATTAAAAAATGTTTTATAAAATTTATATTCAACACATATTATAATCACAACATTAATCTCTGTTTAAATATAAACGGAAATTTTTTTTATTACGGAAATTAAAATTCAAATAATCGATTGTCATCAATTCATTT
The DNA here is from genome assembly GCA_005959815.1 of Sarcophaga bullata. Lineage (NCBI taxonomy): Eukaryota > Metazoa > Arthropoda > Insecta > Diptera > Sarcophagidae > Sarcophaga > Sarcophaga bullata. The sequence continues at coordinate 1,011 of QOCX01007247.1, forward strand.
ATTTATTTATTTAATCCTATAATACAATAAGTATCATAAGAATGGGGTCGGTGGGTTACATTGTGTTAAAATGTTTTCATTTCCCAAGAGATTTGCCAGATCTCCTGGATTAAACATAAATTTTTTGTTAACTTAAGCAGCTTAAGGAGAACATTCTTGTATTGGACATTGTATTTGTTTTTCCATTAATAATGCATAGATTATCAAAAAAAATAAAGTGATTTGTCTTGTTTTTTCATCTTGTTTCCTTGAAAATAAAGTAGAGACACACAACACAGACACACAACAAGTTGTACAAACAAATGCCTTGGAAAGTATTTGGAAATGAGACTTAAAACCAAACGAATATTTAAAGCCTTTAAACAAATAATTCTACAATGTTTATTTGTAAAAGAAATTTAGCAAATTTTGAGAAAAAAAAACACAAATCAAGGTTTAGTTCTAGTATAGCAGGGTTGCCGTTTATCATTGTTTAGAAAAAACATCATCTGTAATAACATCTGGGACTCTTGTATTTGTTGTTGTGATGAGAAACCTTTGCTTTTAATTTTACTTTTACTTTTTTACCTTAATAATAGGCCGACCCAATTGACAATTAATATTAATGACACATGTGCCACTCCCTATACAGGGTGAGCCATTTTAAAGTTTAAATTTATACAATGAAATAAAAACGCAATGCAATGAAATAATTTTTTTGTTGTGAAATATAATTATTCCGTTTAGAAATGGCTGTTGCCGCAGGCCTCACAGTACCTCATTCGGTTGAACCAAATTTCGTGTACTTCTTCGAGCGTATGGAGTTGTATCTCGCAATAGCATCACGAACGTTGGCCTTCAAATGCTCAATGGCATCTGGTTTAGCAGCATAAAATTCTTTTAGAACGGGCGCGACAAAAACTAATCCAGCTGCGTGAATTGCATTTTCTTGGCAGCCAATTGACATCATCATTTCGTCTTATCAAACAGCCATCAAACGTTTGATGCAATAATCCACTTTGGCAAGAGATGGCTGGCAAGTTGCACGATTCTGTTGAAACCAAACATCGTTCTCTTCAATACCATAAAGAGCGGGTACAAAAAAACTGGTTATCATAGAGCGATAAGCGTCTCCATTGACAGTAATGATTGCATCGTCCTCATTTTCAAAGGAATATAGGCCAACAAGGCTTTCGCTTTACAAACCGCATCAAACAGCCACACATAATGAGTGCATTGGCTTCTGTGAGACCATATGTGGGTTTTCTAAGCTTCAAATTTGTGGTTTCGAATCGACTTTAAACTGTGCACATCATCTTACTCACGCAGTAAAATAATCATATAGAACGTGGGTGGTGTGAGAAGCTAGGTTGCAATCCTGACTAAATTCCAATAATAAAAAATTAAGTAAGTAAGCATTCAAAACGTGCCTTAAAGGAGCTACAAAATAAAATTTTAAATTATCCTGCCAGCAAACAAAACTTTTGATGTACAATCATCATTGATTATAAAGTTTAAATGAATCATAAAATGCGCCCTAACCCTTTGAATTGAAATACGTGTCTAACTATTATTATAATGAAGCCCATTAAGATTTCTTAAGGCTCTTTAGGTTACAAATGGAAATTTTTAATTTTTTTTTTTTTTAACTATTTTTACATTTAAAACTTCCGCACATAAATGTTTTACCAAAATTTTGTGTTTTCTAACTCTAACCCCAGTTCCATAACTACACGTGCCAATTGTTGTATGAAACTTTTCGTATTCAAATGTAGAGATAAAGTCAATGCCAACTAGTTTTTTGCCAACGTATTTCCCTTAACATTCATTAATTGTCACCTGCCTTCAGGCATAAAAGGCACAATGTTTGATAATTTTCTAACGATAACAGTCAGTGCAAGTACCCAGCCCACTTTTCTTTGAAAAAAAAAAATTCGATAACCGTTTAGAAACCTTTTTTTTTTTTTTTGTTCTTTCCCTCATTATCCCTCATTTTCAATGGTTGCAATGGTTTAAATGAGGAGTAGGAGACCATAATCATATGAATTTATGTGGAAACGAAACGTATTCTACGAAAATTTGATTATATGTGCGTGTGTATGTATATTGTTTAACCCAAAACATACGGAAAAAGTAGAATAATTGCGGATACATACACTCAGATAGATAACTTGCCTGCCTATGCCATGACAAAAGTGTTATGTGTTGTGTGTGTGTGTGTGGTGTACGTACACACACAATCATGTTTAAAATATTCATAGGAAAGTTGGTCTGTATGTGTGAAACTCGTTAAATATTTTTGTGATAATTTCTGTTAATTTATTCAGTATTTTGATTACAATGACAAAACAACAACAATAAAAACAACAACTTTGTTAAAATTGTTTTGTGTTTCTACAACATTCGGTTACGGCAGACAAGTTGTGAAGTAATGGTAACGAGGTTATGTTTTTAACTAATTGAGGTCAAATTTGCTACTGGCATTCTATACCGCTATACCGATATTTTAATCAAAAATTTTGTTGTTATTCATTTGATAAATACTGTAAAAGGTGTGAGCGAAACAATTTTCAATATGCCAATTAGAAAAACAGATTGTCTTTCATATGATACTTGATAATGAGCAGAAAAAGAATTGCGAAAAATTCAGAAACAGAAATAATAATCCAAGACCGAGTGTTAATCGATTCAACTTTGTTGTAAGACAAAGTTGGATGCAACTAATAATAGAAGAACAATGGGTAAAAAATAGTTTGGATAGGTCATGCCGTGAAAATAGGCACTTTTTGGAATTTTATTCTTAATAAGCAATGTGCTCATTGAACATCATCAACTTTAATGCTCAAAAAATGTTTCAGGAAAGTTCCCATACAGGCGTATTACCCTTATTTAATACAAAATAGAAAAAATATGCAAGGCCTAACCTCAAGCAACTAGCTACTACTCCAACTAATGTATTCAGTCTTACGTAATTTGACCATTACAACCCTTAAGACAAGATTACGGCCTAGCTTGTCACAACACAACATAAGTGTTCATTTTATACATGAGTGGCGGGACCTACAGTTTAAGACCGACTTTGGACGACAGATTTTTTAAGAAACTTTTCATGGCAATTTTATTTACACTCAGAATTTTTGCCAGAAATCTGCTGAGAGGAAGTCGCCGAAAAAATATTTTTTTTTCATATTTCGTTTTTAATGTCTGACCGGGGATTCGAACCCTGGCCTTTCGTCTAATAAGCCAACAGCCAACTATCTACTAGACTACAGCGACTGTATTCAGTCAACTTCTATAATAATGCACGCAAATCTTACTATGAAAACAATACATTCGTATGTAATTGATCATTGCAAGCCTTTAGTCAGGATTAAATGACTAACTTCATCACTTATGTTATGCGTGTGTATTCTATACATGAGTGACAGGACGTTGACTCCGAGCGATTCTTGAGCAACTTTTTCCTTAACAGACCTTTCACAGACCTTTTTTTGCAAATTTGTTAGAATTGACCCAAATTCTGAATGCAATTAAACAAACGTTTTCAAGCAGACCATTACTTGCCAAGATCGTGTGATTTTACTCCTCTGGCCTATTTATTGTGGGCAAGACATAAGTTCCCTGCTGAACAAATCAGAGACCCATCAGCTACAATTCTAAGCCGAAATGTTGGAGAAAATATTTCAGTATTTGAGCTCGCATGCTTATTACGGCATGCCAAGCATTTATTTATCATTTCAATTATTATAAAAATTGTATGTTTTTCTCGCTGAAATCTGAAGACACCGACCATTTGCATGTGACTTCATGACGGCCAATCAAAATGGTTTTTATTTTTCGGAGTATAATTTTCATTTCTTACAGAAGTTATTAAAGCCAGGGCGAACAAAACAGTTTTAAAACTTTATTCATATGCAAGCAAAACTTGTTGGCAAAAAATTTTCCTTTAAAGTATAGCAATTCATCTTTTAGGTTTGATTTCCTGGTTTAGGTTTGAAAAATTATTTGCTTTAAAAACTTCATTATTACTCCTGTTGTAGCTTTTTTGTTGTTTTACCATATCATTACTAGCATTGTACTCGCTAATTATGTTCTGTTTGTATCATGATAAGCTTACTCATAATTTTATGATTTTCTCTTTGTCTATCAACCTACCCCCTCTCCCTTATATGTTTTATGTTTTTAGTCCCTTTGGACTTTTGTTTTTCATTAGCAATTATATGTGGTTGTAGTAACTGGACTTAGAGTACTCTGGTGAATACTTTATATTTGATTTCATTTCCACTGTTTCACTCTGGAGACTTTGTTCCCCAAGCATGTAAAATACAAAAATAATACAATATTCCGGTTTTATTATCTTTCTCGGTCATAATATATTCCTTTGCCTCAGTTCACCAGCGCTGTATTGTTACTTTAAATTTGTTTTGTTTTTTCTCTCTCTCTCTCCTACTCTTCTTATTTTGTTTTTATTTGACTTTTATTGTTATTGAAGATGTTATATTCCCTTTTGGGTTTGTTGTTGTTGTAACTGCTTGTAATTTTATTTACTTAAAAACTTTTTTCTTCGTAGTCTTCTTCTTCATTATTAATGTTGCTTTTGTTGCTTATTCTTAATACAACTTCGTAAATTATAAGCGTAGAGTACGCATACAAATACCAGAATACAAGTTTTCTTGTATTCTTTTATTAGCCAACATTTAACAGGATTTTGAAGGATTTTCTTTGTGGTGTGTTGAGGGCGAGGGTTGGGGGTGGTGTGTTGTGGTAAATGATTACTGAATTCCCCAATAAATTTTTGAAATCGTTTAAACAGTAATTGGTAAGATTAGTAGCAGCGGACTAAAGTAACTTTTATTGAAGAATTTATGGGCCCCCTTATTTATTTATGCATATCACTGTAGACTGTAGATTATAAGTTCTTTTGGGGTATGAAATTAAAGATGAGCCAATGGCATGGAAATCATAAAGTGGGTAACATTAATTTTTTTTATTGACAAAAGATAATAAAGCTTTTATATGCAAGCGATAAAAATAATAAATAAAATAAAATTGCTTGAAAAGAAATTGTCCCTAGCGATGGTTGATTAAATACGAAGCATAAGCCTTATCTTCTATATCTTCAGACATATTCTCAATGAACTAGAGCGGACATCTGCTTCTTCAACTTCTTCATGGCTTAAAAACTCTCGTACCTTTTAACAGAAAACTGCTGAGGGAAGCTCTATCGAAAGAAATATTTGTTCTGAAGTTGATATTCGAAATTATCATCCAGTAAGCTTAAGCATCCATTCTTTAAACCATTCTTCACCAAAAAAATATTTGTTAACTTCCGTTATCTCCTTTTTTTTCGGTCATTAGCAAGCAATTGTAATAATTATTTATTTTATTTTATTATTTGTATATCTCCTCTGGGCCAATTTAACTGCTCAACTAACTTAATGACTAATTTCGTAAGCGTGTGAATGAGTAATTGGTTAACTAACTGGCTGTATAAATAACTGTTTAGCACAATGAGTTGGTAGTTGACTTGTTCAACTTGTCTTTCATTTCGTCTGTCCGCATATTTGTTTGTCTGTCTTTGTGTTTTCATGATGTGTGTGTGTTCCATTCCATTTCCATTCCCCATTTACATAACATGTTTGGGGGGGTATTTTGACATTCATTTTAATGAAACTAATGACTGCTATCATTAGCATTCATATGATGGTTGTTGTCTACATGTTGTTATCTTTACACATTACAATTTTTTACCACTAATATTCAAGTTATATTTTCTTTGTTTTTTGTCATTTCACATGACTGACTTAATAAATGTCTTACAAATCAATTTTTGTACCTATTTTTCTGCTTATTAGCCATTTCTCTTTATGTATGCCTCATTTAACAATACAACTTTTGGGTTCTGATTGCCATGCTAACATGATGGCACTCTCTTTATTTTGTAGTATCATTCAACCATTTGCTGTGTATGCACTTTTTTTGATTTTTCTTTCTATGCTTTGTAGAAATATGCCTTTCGGTCATAAAACATATAAAAACAGTTTTTTTTTTCTCTTTGCTTTCCATTGCATTTGGCCATTGCTTTTTGTCTCGTCTATGTATACAAACGTACATTTTTAGGATGCTTTTATTTGAAAACATTAACAACGCCAAAGGCTTTGAGTGGATTGTAATCAAATTAAAGTCCAAAGGAGTTGCTTTTTATCCTAACAACCACTGTCAACAAAACAAAAACAAAACATAACCAATTCTATGACAAAACATGCATACTTTGACTAGACCGTAATCTCTTTCTGACCAGACCAAGAATGTTTTCTATCCTTTTTGTGTTACTTTTGTGTGTGTGTTAATTTGTATATGTGTAATAATGTATCGTTTGTATTTATTGTGTATAAATTTTTCTATTTTTAGTTGTTTTTACTCGAATTCATCTCATTAGAGTTCTTGTTACTTTGAAATGTGCTGATGCCTTAAGCGTTTTGAAAACTCTGATAAAACAATCTTTTCTTCAACTTAAATTTTAATTAAAAAAAAAACAAAAAACAATTACAAAATGTTCTGAACAGACTTACTCTAGCCCAGTAAATGAAAAAAAATTTTTTTTTATTTTTTTTTTATAATAATAGGCTGACCTTTACCAGAAGCAGAATGCAAATTTGGTTTGTTAGTCTGCTAAATGTGGCGACTTCAACCATGTCTAATAGGCTTATTAACCAGCCTTCCGCTCGAACATCTGAACAAATCGAATGTTTCTTTCGGCAATTCTTCTCATCAGTCTTCTGACAAAAACTCTGAGAGTAAAATAAAACAGTCAATGATAAATTTTTTGCTTTTCAGCCTAGTGGTTTGGATAGCTACTAAATTAAGCATTCCAAAAGAGGTACCCTAACGATCGGGCGTTACTTAAGACGAAAATATAGGCGATGAAAGCAAATTTTTTCAAATTAGCAAATAAAAAAGTACTCTACATAAATCAGTCAAATTTGGATAAAAATGGACCCAGTAGGCTTAGTGGACCTAGTGGTCCATAGTAATAGTAATAGTCTCCAGGATTCCAAAACTGGTTTCCTTACGGTCGTACGTTACTTGGGACCGAAGATATAGACGTCGAAGCTAATTGTTTTTTCGAATGAAAAATGTGGGGAAATGAACTAAAAATTTTAATAATTCTCATTAAGTTCATATGCATTTACATATATAAAGACAACAAAATGTTGTATTTTTGCGAATTGCATTCTTTTGTTGAACAAAAAAATAAAAAAAAAGAAAAAACAATTACAAAATGTTCTGAACAGACTTACCTCTAGCCCAGTAAATGAAAAAATTTTTTTTTATTTTTTTTTTATAAATAATAGGCTGACCTTTACCAGAAGCAGAATGCAAATTTGGTTTGTTAGTCTGCTAAATGTGGCGACTTTCATAACCATGGTCTAATAGGCTTATTAACCAGCCCTTCCGCTCGAACATCTTGAACAAATCGAATGTTTCTTTCGGCAATTTTTCTCATCAGTCTTCTGACAAAAACTCTGAGAGTAAAATAAAACAGTCAATGATAAATTTTTTGCTTTTCAGACCTAGTGGTTTGGATAGCTACTAAATTAAGCATTCCAAAAGAGGTACCTAACGATCGGGCGTTACTTAAGACGAAAATATAGGCGATGAAAGCAAATTTTTTCAAATTAGCAAATAAAAAAGTACTCTACATAAATCAGTCAAAATTTGGATAAAAAGGACCCAGTAGGCTTAGTGGACTAGTGGTCCATAGTAATAGTAATAGTCTCCAGGATTCCAAAACTGGTTTCCTTACGGTCGTACGTTACTTGGGACCGAAGATATAGACGTCGAAGCTAATTGTTTTCTTCGAATGAAAAATGTGGGGAAATGAACTAAAAAATTTTAATAATTCTCATTAAGTTCATATGCATTTACATATATAAAGACAACAAAATGTTGTATTTTTGCGGAATTTGCATTCTTTTGTTGGTGACTTGCATGTTTTTGTCGATGACTTGCATTTTTTTTTACCGATAACTTGCACTTTATTGGTCAATGACTTGCATTTTTTAGTCGATGACATGCAGTTTTTGGCCTATGACTTGCATTTTTCTTGGGTTATGACTTGCATTTTTCTTGGTAGATAACTTGCTTTTTTTGATCGATGAATAATATTTCTTTGGTAAATGACTTGAATTTTTTCATCAATGATTTGCATTTTTTGGTCGATGACTTACATTTTTAGGTCGATGATTAAGATATTAGCTCTGTTACTGAAATCTCCGACCACAAGTAATGCCTGACGGTAAGGAAACCTATTTTGGAATCATTGAAACCAAGGCTATCCGGCCTATTAGGTCCAGCAAATAGAATCTACGCTATAGCTGGAGTAACTACAGGAATTGTTGTATTTACAGCAGCATATAATATAGCATAGGAGTAGTGAACTTAATCGAGGTGTAGTATATTTCTCAATTATATAGCAACGAAGAAGGTGTAGTCGTATATCTGGAGGGCATCATATCCAGGTTATGCTATAAGAAACAAAGTGATCTGAGTGATAACCGTTTGAGTTAAGAAAATTTAAATTGCAGTGAAAAATTTTTCATAAGAAAGTCTGAAATCAATTTAAATTTTAAAAAATATTTTTAAAATTTTTTTCAAATCCTTTTAAACATCCTTAGCATCATCAATACACAAAAACAAATAGCTTTTTTTTTGTTTCAATTTCTTTCTTTATTTCAGTATTTATTAAATTTTCTTTGATTGAATATAAAAATATGTTTTATTTCACATAATTATTCACAAATTACTCCTGCTGAACATAAAAATAACAATCGCCAAAGGATGGAGAAGCTGTCATAACTAAGATCATTAAATAAATCATTGTTAAGAGCATTTTCAACATTTCCTATTTGTCTTGCCAAAATTAATAAAACAAAATTAAAATACATAAAGCTGCTTAGAACAATCAAACAACACATGGCAAAACAAAATATTTTCGAAAATTCATATTGACAGAAAAACATAGACATCTTACCGTATAATGTCACCAGGGTGTGGCGCCGAACAGGGAAATGTAATTTCAACAAAATTCTTTCCCAAAGTTGACATTGCAAAATAATGGGATTTTTCTTTCAGAATTCCATACATACATGGAGCATTGTACAACCCCTTTAGTGGAAGATTATAACCCTAGTTTCTACAAAGCACCACTTAAATTGTGTGTGTTAACATTATATATGAGTAGCAGGAGCCTATGGTTTAAAATCCGATTCGGTAAGGACAGATTTTGAGAAACTTTTCACTTGCAATTTTATTTATTCCTTACAGTTTTTGCAAGAAATTGCTAAGAGCAGTCATCTATCTCAAG
>QOCX01007248.1:0-10355 GCA_005959815.1 Sarcophaga bullata
GAATACTAATACTAATACATTTGCTTATAATTTGTAATTGACTTAAGCCTCTAGCGGCAGTTTCAGCAAGCCACGTTTCCGGAAGGAGATGTCTGAATGGGCGGATTAAGACTGTACTGGGCAATAAGAGGGTTGGACAACTTTTAACATTCACCTCCGAGGCTGCGGTGTGGACTTTAGATGCCCACAGGCTGAACTCCAATCAAATACAAAAATCGCGCTTCGGGACGACTCATATGCTCGCCATACCCAAATTTACCTCGCCCAATGACACTCACATTTGTTTCTGAGTTAGCGAGATAATATGAATTGACGCTCTCTGTTGATTCGTGATAATAACCTCGCAAAACGAACTATCCAATTATTGATAGGAATTCAGACTCTAGTTTATTGAGTTTGTGAGTGAATTATAGGACTTCGTTAACATATCGCAATATTTTTTATATACTAGTTTCCTACCTCTCGCGCATTTGATTACGTGCGCTAGGGATCTGTTAAGAACAGCTTTCCCTTATCCTCTGACATCCATAGAGACGTCCTTTTACACAGGCAAAATCTATGGAATTCTCACTCTATTTTGGGTCTATACGCTTTCTTCACTGCCTTTCTCTTCCAGTTAGACTTCGCTGCAGTTTTCCCAGGAGGTCCTCTGTAGATATCTTTTCGATTTTTTTTATCCAAGTGTACATTATGGCTCGTCCGTATCATGATGAAGTCTCGATAGACCTTGGTTGTGATCCCGTATATATTTTTTTCTTTAGAATATTTTGGTAATTTAGCCACTTAGAGAGAACAGAATCCAATTTTAGCCTACCTGTTTTCAGAGTGAACAAGACACAGTATTAGCCCCTTGCTTGTGCCTGGGTCACTAACATCAATTTGCTTGTCCATCTCATCTCACTGTTTCCCAGGTGGTGATCCGCCCAGCTGTTCGGCTTCATAAGCTCACTGATCATTGTTTGGAGATGCTTGGGACTAAATTTCCCACTTAAATTATAGTTAATACTTCACATTTATTACTAAAATTCTTCAGAGATATGGCTTAATTTATCTTTTCTCTAAATTTATATGCTTCTCGCACTAAGTCTATACTTCTCATTTTACAACATTTTTCTATGATTCTTATACATTGCTAATTTATAACTTTGTGGATTACCATAATCAATCGGATCATAAATAGTAGCTCACCTATATTCGTTTATATATTTCATCGATTATTCATTGTATTTGAGGAGATGATTACCGCATTAAACTCACCAGGATTTGAATGTCACTCTCTGCATGACATCTGATATTAATGTATTATAGTTCCAATAACTTTGTGATTTACTTGTCAATAACTAGTCATTACGCCCTTACGCCCTATATGATCCACCTAGACCCACACCGCGATCTCTTACTATCTCTCTGCTTCTTATTTGTTACTAAGAGAGCCAATATTTAAAATGAATTAAAAACAGATACAATATATATGCCATAATTAGCTTGTCTCTTATGGTGCCATCCACGTAGCATATTTTTGTACAAGATTGCCTCATACTGGTAGTGGATCAACGATAGATAAAGTTGGTGGAGATCTTCGTCTAAAGTAGACATACAAACATTTAGACTAATCTCATATACATTTATATAGGTATTGTTTATATCAAATCTTAGCTTGTGCATAATATCACAATATATGGTAATTCAGTCATGATATCAAACTACCTTTGGAAGGCTTAAAACTCAATCCTTATCGCTGCTTAAATAGCACTAACTTATGATTCTACTAAGAGGTGTGATGTTATAAACTCCAAAAATATAAAATCCACAGTTGGGATACATATTCATTCACTTACGCATCGCGATTTATATTATTTACTTTGCACTGCTCGTTCCATAGGTAATGTGATCGTGCTTCGCATCTCAGTCGGTAATGTAAAACCATCGGGCTGAGTCATTAATTGAGAATAGTACTGTGAGTAATGTTCTCTGATATTATATTGTGGAGGTTTGAATGATGCTTTCTGATTTTCTAAAAAGACTATATCATTCAATACTCACTGTAGACAGCATTTTTTGGCCATCACAACTTGTTTCCAGACATTTTTATTTCATTAGCCATCCGTGCTTTTAAAAAGTTTTCCGATTTAAATATTGGTAGTTGTGCGAGATAATGCTCTCTGAGTCTTCACTATCTATGGATGCAAAAGAGTTCCTACTCATGCTTGTTCTTAGAGAAGTCAAGTGCTGAACAAGTTATTTTCTGTGTTTATTATATGTTTGCCATTTTTGGGTCGAATTATGCAGAGACCTACCATTCAGTTATATGTAATACCCATTCGGTCAATCCTATAGTCATTTTGGCATGGCATTCGCGGCCACTATACGTTTCAGGAGGAATCTGTGGTGGATCATGTATCGCTATTCTGCTATTTAGCGTATCAACAGTATACTTGTTGTTTTCGGGACCTTATATTGAGGAGTATCCGTAATTTAATTAAAGAAAGAGTACAGGATCGAAAATCTGTGGTATAAGACAGAAAGAACACGTAAATATAAAAGACTAATTTTAACACACATATTATTTAGATTTCATTGACTATTTGGAAAGGTATTAGTAGAGCTTGTCTTAACGTATTAAAGAAGTTATACAATTTGGATTTGATCTTAAACATTATCTATCACATCGTCCTACTTTTACCCGGTTGGATTGGCGGCTTTGGCAGCTTTCTGTTACTTATAAAATATACTTATTGACGCTCTTCCTTCTTCAACCCACAGCGGCTAATTACTAAAATAGAGTCCATACTGGATAACAGTGAATTTTAAAGAAGCGATAATACTTCTTATACCGTTTATAAAGGAGTGGTACGTGGGAGACAATTACTGATCGTTTCAGCTGTAGTCCAGGCAGATATTTAGGTTTTCTTGTTTATTTCGGTCAGGACAGTAAGTATCTTGTTGCTTATTTCTACCCATGATTGCTTTCTTTTGTCAAGTTTTCAACAGCTTTCCTCTCTCTCTCTTCTAATTGCGGGTTTTATCCGTGCACTATCTATATAATTAAATTCCAGATTAATCTTGTTATACCACGCGAAGAGGTTCGAGATCTCGCGCAGGAATACTTGTATGAGATCATTTCAATAGGATAGCTAGAGTACGCGCATGAACTCTCAGAAGTTCCTGGCACTCCAGTCGACGTAACTTTTCAAACTTGACGCGGGAGAAGATAGATACTGATAACGTGCTCGCGTTGGGTCCTTTAGAAGTAGGTAGGGTGGTGGTATGGTATTTATATTAGAAAAAGAGTAAGGCCAAGAGGTTAATCTCCGAAATTCCTTTCTTTCAAGGTTCAGTTCCAAGGGCTCCACAATTACTAAAAAAACGAAATGAAAACACAATACTGAGTTCATTAACTAGTGCGGCGGTCTGTCGCTTTCTTCATGCTCTCACAGGAGTTTTTAGGCTATAATTTTAGAACTCTAAGGATAAGTTGAAACAGGAATTGCCATGAAATAGGATTTATAATCTTGATTCTAGTTATCGGAATGCTCAACATTTATTTAATTGGTATAGGTCCCGCCACTCCTTTTAGTTCTGAACATGCGGGTTGATAACAAAAAGCTCTTTATAATTCACAAACTCATACTGAAGCCTGTTTATCCACTTACTGAATTATTGAACAACATTTACTTAGTGGTGATGAGAAGCTAGGCTGTCGTTTAAAGGTGCGGCTGACTGAAGGTTTTTAGGCTTATAGGTTTCTCAACCTTTTATTGCTGCTTTGTAATGAATATTGGTATTAGCAATGACTAGAAAGATTTTTGGAATGGCAGGATAAACGAGCTGAGAGAACAGAATCTGATGCCAGCAACTTTTCTGTGTGACGAAGTTAGAAACGGTACCTAGGCTTTTGGCGGAACTGCTCGCGGAGAACATTTTCAAATTTACGGGATTACATTAAGTGCTGAGTTTTATATATTTTCCTCTTCATAGATGCTAGAGCCACCAAACGACTATACTTAAAGTGGAACATTTGAAGAACTAATTGGGGTGAGTATGTGCGTTACTGTCGCACTCTAGAAAGGATACTCGAACGCAACTATATTGTAGACTCTCCAAGACCTCTCCTTTTCCTCGATGAGATTATTAGGCCGGCTTTTACCTCATCGGTCTGATAGAATGGAGAGAAGTGAATGTCGCTCATAGATTATATTAGTAGGCTATTTACAGTGCTTGCGTGAGTATATATACGATATACAGGCGGCTGTTAGAATACTGTTATAAATTATCCGTCGATAAATTGCTTGTCGGTGCGTCTAACAATTTAAATAATTAAACTTTCCGTTTATAGTGCAGTTTTAAACGTCTGACGATTTTCAGTGGCATTGGAATACTAACTGTGTCAATCAAGAGGGACAAATAGGGTCACATTACTAAAGCTTAATCTGATATTTAAATACTAGAGTGCAGAGCGATCCCACTCCTCGCAGGTTCTGTAAAGTGAGATATTTAGGACTGAAGCTCGCAAGAACTGAGTGTTTTGGTTTTAAATTGAGGGATGGGTTAACAATACTCTCCGTGAGATATAGTGGCTTAGTGCGTCAATCTTCGTCGTCTATAACCCACCATCCGTTTTCATGCAGTGGGTTACTTTCATGTGCTGTGGCTAACCTTGATGGTGATTAATCCATCTGGTTTTAAAAGTTTGCTGGACTCTTACGTAGCCAGTATCAGCCTCTTGGAAACGTTTTACTATCCCTTCCGGTCGCTGCTGATGCCGCGACATATATTCATGCGGAGCTGAATCGAATACTTAAAACCATGATTGCAAGAGACGAACGGGGATTAGAGATTTCGGCCCACAAGAATACGTAGCGCGTTTTTTAGATACTTTTGTTAACTTGTTGCGTGTGTGCTCTGTAGCTTTTTCGCTATACAATTACAGGATGGATAACTAGCCGCCATTAAGTTTGATGGAGAATTCTCAACAGATTATAGAGAAAAAGAATGTTGGTGAGATGAGAGTCGGTGCTTTTTCCGCAGGGATCAATGTCTTGGAGACCATATCTGTAGGAACCTGTGGTAAATAGAATTCGATATATGGAGTACATATCGTACTGATCTAATATTTGACCAAGGGAGCAGATAGACTACAAATTTGATAATGCGTACTATGCAGAATGAATTGCCATCTCGATCTGTCATAGAAGAAGTAATAGAAAATAGAGGAGGAAAGAGACATAACGTGGTCTTACATTTTCTTTTTTAACTAATTAAATAAATGTCATAGAGACATGGCTTGGCGAGGGAACTAATTAGAGATATCAAAGTAGTCATCTTTGATTGATTTCACTATAATCCAATAGGTCCGTTTTAGAACGGTATTATGTCCAATTGATTCTATTTGATTGGAAATTTTGTATTATGTTTCTATTAGGATAATATATTTGGATATGATATGTACTCGACGGGGCAGGTTTTATAAATTACTTCAGATGAATGCTACGGTCAAAATTAATCGCAATACAAGTGCTTATCTCCCTTGATAAATTAGTCTGATTAGACGGACTGATTGTTTGACAACCATTTATTTCTACAGGATAGTTAAGAACCAAATTGTCATCTCGGTTACGATAAATGTACGGGAATTTAATCCACCCTTTTTAAGACATATGATATTTCTCATGCTATACGGTACAAATGCGGAAGCATGAAGAATGTACCTGTCGCAGGATGCAATCATTCCCGACAACCTGCTAATTAATGAATAGCTACATACTTCGTTACTCCTAACTTCACTTCAGTCTGCGCCTTTAAAATGCCCTAAAATGTGTAGCTGATCCTTACAGTTATACTTATATTGCTGCCTGGTGGGTGCTCGTGTCGATGTATCTAGGCTTATATGGAAAGTATGTGTAAGATTGGTTTTGTGATATTTTTGATATTTCGAAAAGCAGAACGAAGAATGTCGGAGTTCAGCTATAAGTGGTTCTACGTGGAATTTTACGATTGTATTGAAGTACACAATGGAAGGTAAATAGATCTACTTGAGACGATTAATAGAATCTAATTACAGAGCCAAAAAATGGCATTGGCAGATAGGTAAGATTGCTTCCGCAGGAACAGATAGAAAGTTTTAATTATTTTGGATTATCTATAATATCCATCTCGTTTTATAGTGAACCTACTGACCTGAAGGACTATAAGAGCCGAGAAGCTAGATGGCTTATTATAGAAATCTTATAATCTAACATGGATCTATAAGGGAAATATATAACATCCGTAGCTTATACAATGATTAGGGCTCATCTTAATGAAAATAATAATCCATAAAAATGTTTGGCACTTGGTTGTTCTGAGATATTCCATTCTAGAGACTTTCGCTTTTGCAGAATAATAGTCCGTCATAAATCACAGGTACACCTTCTATATTTACAACCACGATATTGAACAAGTATTGGTGTATTATGGGTACATAACGCCTCTGTGTTCGCTTTATATTTTTTTAAGTTGCTACATAGCTTATCGTGGGTTCTTTATGTATCATAGAATATTTATTTTCTCTCTGAGATTTCTATTGCTAGAAGTCTGTGATGGTCTTGAATGACCGAAAACATAGAGAACAATTGAATATATTGTTTGTGACATGCTCTGGAACTTAGTATATGTCATCAATATTTGCTTTAACAAAATTATATATGCGCTTTGTATAATATAGAGGCAACGCTATATAAGTGAGCGAGAGAGAAACGTTCATCAGTCGGGAAATTGCATTCTATAAGCAAAGATATCTTTATTTCTGGATTATCGATAATAATCTCAGATTTATTTCATGTACAAAAGGGTCTAAAATATTTTGTGGTCTCTATGCTTAATGGACAACCATTGAGGCGTAGGGTGGGGTGGTTTTGAGAGATAGAAGAAGTAAGTTGGTGTATTAATAGCGATATATTAATAGCTTATGAAACTATTAAATTTTGAATTGGCTCTGTTTTTTTTTTGTTTCTATATTTTGTCTTATTGCTTTACTGGGTGATAAAACAAACTTTATATCTTTGGTGATTCAGTCAAAGTACAGATTATTTTTATGTATGATTATTATCCATCATATAATATTAATAGTTCTAGAACAATTTTATTTGAAAGTATCATCTATATTCACTCGAATATAACTAGCTCGAATTATATAGATACCGAGACAACACTGATAGATATATAATTAAAATAACGAAATTGTTTGTTTACAGCAGATTACGAACTGAATATCTAGAGGATCACAGAGGTAGAATAAAATATTTTTTTCATACTATATATATATAGCCTAGATAGATTTGTTTTGTATCAATAAAAAGATCTAAAGATTAAATATGCAAAAATAATTATGAGGCTCTATAAGATTTCACTGTTATTAATTCGAATTATTTACAATTAGTACTTAGATCTAAACTTACTTTTGCACACTTTACTAGAATAGATTTCATATATATCTACACAGAGACTCCTACATGTTAGGGATAGCTTAGACATTCAATATCATGATATATTTTTATATTTTGCATAACATACTTTTCTCTCACCTTTTTTTCAGTATTAAATTAAAACTAATTCTAATCTGTCAAACGATGGTTTGTATTACAATTTTTTGTGCAAAGAACCTTACTAACACTCTGTCCGATGTGTTGTCGTCAGATAGGTTATTTTTAGAGCATTACTTCGGTTTTATTAAACAAAACATTGAGACGTATTTAGTTTTACTAAATTAGATTAATCTATGCGCATCGATGTATGTCGGGCTTACTCATATAATTGTTTCCAAACTCTCCTCATTCTGTCACTTACCATATAGTTAGATGATTGCTTTCTCGACTCCTAATCCAGATGGTTCAGTAAGAATTAATACTAGCAGTAAAGGGTACCTTTAAGCCCGTCTTTTAATTCTAGACTAGATCATATCATTAATATATTTATATTTTTGTTTTTATTTATTGCTTTTGCTTAGAAGTGTATTAGAATACCTTCCATAATTGTATGTTATCGATAGTAATTACTATATAGATAATTAATGTAGTTGAACAAATAAGAGATATCATACTGTGAATTATATATTTGATTATTAGTTCGGGGAATAATCATATACAAGCTTTAAAAAATGTTGTTTTTTTAACGCAAATATATAACAATTATATCGTTATCCAAATGCCGTTAATTTTTGTCCTAAAGTCCTTTATTGGGATAACAAATTTATCGCTCTTCACATACTCTGCTATTCCGAGTAATGCTCTTAATCTCGGAGCTATCATTCCAAACAAGATACACAAGAAATAAATGTTACGGGAAACTGGTATCAATTATTCCCGATTTAATATATTACGCCAGTGATTTATAGGTTCATAAATTTTTATACAAATAATATATTCAACTCGTAATAATTTTCTATTACTTAAGTTATAGATGCAGTCATTCTGTTCGGTCATGCATTCAACTTTCTTTGCAGACTGAGATCATTTGTGTTGACGGATGGATTGAAAACAGATTTTAATAATATCATTCGCCATGTACTAGACACAATTTAATTTTTCGAACATATCAAATCAAACTTAGGATTTTGTGCCTAGAGATACGCTCATATAGAGCATATAGGTAATATTCTTCTTGTAGTCGAAAGTCTTTTGTCTCGCATAGGTTAAACATTATATAGCCTAATACATTGTCTTCTTTAGTGTAAAGGAAAATTTATTAATTTGCTCTGACAAGATACATCATATTCATTAAATATTTAATACTTATTTCCTATATAAAGAGAATCAGAATATAAAAGTATAAATATCCAATATCGTATATTTATATATATTGATCTAATAGAAATAGGTGTTAGTTACTATCACGCGGGAATAAAAAGGGTAAATGAACCATTGGTTAAAAGATTTATTGCAGGCTAAATGTGTCCAGCGAAAACCATTTATCTATTTTAGTTACTATTATATCTTCTATAAGAGATAGAATTAAATCAAAGAATTAGTAATCACATAATTTGTTAATATATACGTATAATAATAATAAACGTAATGATTTGGAAACATTCCGCTATTATAAAATGAATCAACCAAGGGTGAAACAAAACGTTTAATTAATCCATCAAAAATCAGTACTCTAGATTTTCAATATTTTCCGCATATGTTCCATACAGCATGGTCTAAGGGGCCAATAAAGACACGAATCATAGTGTATAAATAATCTATCACGATTCAAGAAACAAATTTATTATAAATTTATTATAAACGAAAGTGAATCAAATACTTGACATGTAAATTATTGTTACTATGTTAGCACATTTTCGCTACAATCTGTTAGTAAGCACCTATAGATCTGGTCGGTTGGTTTCAATATTTTTATCTTTTTACATGAGATAATAAGATATCTCAAATTAATTATTGGATATTCGTGTGCGGCTCTTAGTTTAATCACTGCTTAGTAGTTTATATCTTAGGTTAGGTTTTCCACAATCTGAAAAATTCTATAATTCTAACTATTTTAAAGAAATGATAAAACTCTTCATCAAAAACTATAAATACTAAATGTATGGTTGGTGAGCATATTATACAAGGATAAAATTATAGTTAGTAAAATAATAATTTTTATAATAAAAATCCAGAGTTGAAGGTTATTTGCTCATACTCGTACTTTAATTATGATTATATATTGTGTTTCAAACTAGATCTTTAACCGGGTGCCTTCACCTTTGCAGATTTTCCACACTTATTCTTTTACTTTTGTAATTTCGTTTTCTTATTTCTTTTTTTCTGCGGTTCTTCCTTAGAATTTTAATTTTTTTTATTCTTGTGTCTTTCAGAAGAATACTGTTTGCTTTAAGTTTGGTGAAAAACTGAACTAAAATTTCGTTCATTAATGTTAACATAAACACAGTAACCCAGTATCCTGTATGTCATTTTATTTTATTTTCTTTTTTTTTAATTCACACCCCCCCTAATTTTTTTATTCAAATTCAAGGAAACTATAAAGTTTCATACATTAAAGTCGATATTTCGTCAAAATTCTGTGAGGCCTTAACAAAAATAAAACAAAAAGGATTCAAAATAATACAACTGAAAACAAAAAACATTCAATATTAAAACCAAGACATAAGCTACAGTGGAACAAAATTATTATTTATGCCACAATATGGAAAATTCCATCGAACTTCATGAAAGCATGTTAATATCGTTCGTGACAGAAAACCAAATTGACTTTGCCTCGAGAGCGAGAATAAGAGGAGATAAAAAGTTAAATTTTTCTAACGTTTTTGTAAAAAAAATCTTTGCAGTAGTATTCTGTTCCTAAAGTAAGTCAGAAAGTTGAACCACAAACTGACA
>QOCX01007249.1:0-10353 GCA_005959815.1 Sarcophaga bullata
TTTGTTTTTTTTCTTTTCATCTTTTTTTTCAATTTAAAAAAACTTGGCTTTGATAACATTTTTAAAAATAAAAATGAAAAATAAAAAAAAAAAGTTTCACACAAAATAAAATAACGGGTAATTATTAATGTATAATTTTTTTTTTTAATGATGCCAGTTCTCTTTTTGGTGATGCTCACTGTACGTATGCTATAGAAGGGCAGAGGCCGTGACTGTTGAAGTCGGCTCATTGGGCTTTTATCTTTTGTATACTTCTTTATGCTAAAAACCCAAGGTAAGTGGGGCAGCTTTTTAATTGTCATTTTACAAGTAAATTTTTGTTTTTTTTGTTTTTTTTGTTTTTTGTTAACAATTTGTGTTAATTTAATCGCTATTTATGTAATAAGGTGTGATTATTGCATACACCTCAAATTTAATCGTAGATTGAAATATTATATCAATTTATCAAATCATATGTATAAATTAATGCGGTTTGTAACCATTTTTTTCTTCGTTTTTTCTGATAAATTATTCGGAATTTCCATCTTTGGCATTATTATGATTTTGTATTAATTAAAAAAAGGTATAAAATATCTCGGGAGGAGAGATTTTAAAAATCAATGGAAGGGAACTAACATATTTTTACATGATACAACATTTCAGAAAATGAAAATAAAGTGTGGTTATCAGCTGTCGAGTATAAAAGGGATAGATTATGGTAGGAGCATAAGTGGATATAAAAGTTAATTATCACAATCTAAAAAAATTGGAACAGAGTGATACTTCATAAAGGTATTCGAATCTATTTCTATATCTTAGTGAAATTAAATATATACCTATACTAAGCCTATTGAGTAATGGAGCTGAATTACTACTGAAACTTTTCTAGTTATTATAAAACACCATAAACTAACACGCTCCCCCTGTTTTTGTATGTTACACTTTCTTTCGGGAATTCCTGCCATAAAGAATTAACATATGATCTCCTTTGCTTTACCTCATGCATCAGTGCGCTGATCTTACAAAAGGCGTAGATAATATTTATTATGCGGTTGGGATATTGTTTTCTTTAGGGAATATTTTGAACCCTGGATTGAATCATTATGCATTAACTGGTTATCCACTAATAGGGCCTAAACACTCTGGTCTTCAGAGTGTTCGTAATATCTTCATTATATGTTCATAATGGGCATTAACCTCTATAACAGTCTCAAAGTACTATAAAGTGTATGGCTAAAAAGAATCAATAAGATTTATAGTACAATATTATAACAAACAGTTATCCCCAATCGTTATGAAAACAATGCGCGCTTTCAGTTTGCAAAATTGATTCGAATTCAGCCTGACTGCATTACTCATGATTGTACAAATCTATATTTTCTTGCCCATATGGATTGATAATGACGCTCGCGCTCTCGCCAGTTCCGGGTCAATGATTGTTAGAACAGATAAACAAAAATCTCAAATTATTTCGAGATATAATTAACCACAGATACTCTATAGGATATTGATTTGTTGAGAAATAATCTAATTATAATAGGATAATTTATTTACCTTATTTATTATATTGATCATTAAAACTCCACACGATTAGGTTTTGAAAACAGTTTCTAGGGAACAAATAAATAATTTATAAATCTAAACTATACAATGTAAATGCTGATGAGGAATTCAAACATTTTTTTTGTCATTTATTTATTGTATTTGTCTGTTTGTTATGTCTTCTATTTCAGACATCATATTCCTTTATATTTTCTATTTCGTGTTATCGCTCATTACAATTTTCATATTTGATAACTACTTGGTCCACAATTTCAACCTGTGTATGTGATCGTTGTACTGAATTATACATTTTTATTTGATTTGCATTTCTTCTATAGCAGTCCAGTTGTAAATCAAGTCCATTGCCCCGATTTGTTTATTTCATTGTTGCTTTTGTTGTCATTGTTATGGCTGTTAGAGTGTGGCATTATTTAATTAAATTTTAATTCAAGAAAAAAATAATAAATAAACGATCCCCAGACTATTTTCAGTGTTTTTTTTCTATTCATTCCCAATTTAGGCAAACATAGTTGATAATTAAGTTTCCATTTTTGAAAGGTGATTTTCGGCTTTTCAAGTTGTAAGTATTATGGAAATGAATTAGATTGTAATTCAAAAAGGAAACGTGAAAAGTGAAAGAAACAATGTAATAAAATTGTAAATAAAGTTAAATATTGTAATTATTTTTTTGTTAATAATAGTTCTAGAAATTATGAATGAAATTAATTTCATTTGATTTATATCTTTACAATACAGCATTAATTAAATTTAAGAAGCATAAAATCTAATTAATGATAATTAAGAATTATTGAATGGGTTGCATTGTTTTTGCATTATTATTATAAGTTTCCTAAAAGCAAACACTATATTTGGAATTCTATTTTGTTCATAAATCATGAACGACATGATCACTCTCACATAATCAGATGATCATTTAACCACAATGCTTGAAATGTAAAATTGTTATTTACTTAATTGGTCATTACAACCCTTTTAGTCAGGATTTCAACCTAGCTTCTCACATCACACATATTGTCTGCGTTAATTTTATCAGTGACAACGGCAGATTTGAGAAACTTTTCATGGTACTTTTATTTTCTCCTAGAGTTTTTGATAGAAAATAATCACACTCGAACCAAAATCTTCTAAGATCAATAAATTTTACATATATCGGACAGTTCATCGGAAAAGGTTCTATTGAGGAAATATGTCCTAGATCTAGATAACGTTAGACAATGACAGAAAAAAATCAGTAATAACCACTCGTCTACATCATCTATAATCTCTACAAAAGTGGTTTAGGTTGTTGCATCGTATACGAATTTCAACAATTTTGTAATAGATTTCAGTATAAGTGTTCGCATGGTCTTTAATCTATTACAAAATACACGAAATTCGTAGGAATAATCCCGTACATCATGCGTTGCTGCTAAATAGTGAAAGATAGTATCGTTCTACCACAAAGGAAGAGAAACTGCAATGCAATAGCATAACAAGCTTTCATAGACCATTTGGCCTGTTCTATCATTCTAAGCACACATTTAAACTATACTTTAAGCGACACAAATACTGCGTACTATACCAGTGTCAGAGGCGATTGAATAACATTCAATACCGACATGTTAATGTATTTTCTATGCAAAAAAGAAAGAATACTTTCGTAGTCGCCGTAGTCTAGTAGGTAGTAAGTTAGCTTATTAGACGAAAGGCCAGAGTTCAGACATCAAAAACGAAATATGAAAAAATATTTCTTCGGCGATTTCCTCTCAGCAGATTTTTGGCAAAAACTCGGGTCGTTCTCTCAGCAGATTTTTGCAAAACTCTGTAGAGTAATAAATTGACGATAAAAGTTCTAAAATAAAGTCTTGTCGTTCGGAGTCGACGCTTAAAATGTACGTCCCTCCAACTCAGTGCATTTTAAATAAACTACAACACAAACACTAATGTGGTGTGAGAAACGCCGTAATCCTGACATGAAGGGTATTTAATGGCCATTACGTATGTATTGTACTTTCGTCTTTAGATTGTTCAAGACAAAGGATTAGATGTGACATATAACCATTATTGTTTAGAACGGCCAGGTGGGTTGACAGTTTCGGCTTGTAATTCGTAATATTTATTAAATTATTTCGAATACGTTTTTATTTGCATTGACTTGGTTTCAAAGTTCTTTATTATAATTTATTGGCGCAATTAAAAGAAAGTAATCGTAATTGTGAAACAATTAAACACTTAATGCTAATAATGTTGCCAAGTAATTAATTTACTTTTGGGCTTATGAATATTATAATCGTACTTAAAGCACAAAAAAAAACCAAAACTTTTATTATTTGTTTATAACAATTACGTTTTTTTAATTTTGCTTTGTTTTTACACCATGTACAACAAAACCGTTTATAAGAACTTTTTATAGATTAGGCGGTTTATTGTTACACATGCCATAGAGATCATATTGAATAGCCAATTCTAAAAAAGAGACAAAGATTACTCAACTCCTTTGTAATTAACTATCGGGGCTGCGTACGGTTAGGAACTTGAAAAGTACTTTCGCACAGCTACCTACAAAGTAGTGCTTTCATGGGTCCTATGAAGATTATATACCAGCATGAGGAAGTTTAATTGAGAGGTTGGATGAGTGTGAGAAGGTTGGAAGATAAACCATTACCAATCGAGTTAATTTCGTCGTAGGTCTCGACCGATTGTCTTTGAATATCTATTAGGCAAAGGCAATCGAGGGAGGCTGGTTGCTTAGCATTTCGGCGACAAGATGAGTAATGAGACTCTTTAACATCAGGCGAAGCAGGGGGACACAAATTGTCGAGCATTAGGTGTTTCTACTAGGAAATTGTTTAAGTAAGTAAGTTTATTGCTTGCTAGTTTACCTAAAGGAAAAGCATAAACTTTGCAAATGCAATAGTCACTAAGCCGTTTTCAGTAGGCACGCTATGGTGTCCTGCGCTGTCTCATCTCTAGTATTTATATTTACACCCTAACCCAATTTTTACAAACAACCAAAGACGCGCAAAGCAGCCAACGATCAATGAAGGAGACTGCGAGGCAGGTGGTTATTATATTAGTATCTGTCTGTCTCGCAGCATTCATATTTAGACGAATACCGTGGAAAGCTTTGGATGCCGCAACATATTTGCTCTCTGACAGGTAGTTCTGCTATCCCAGCCGCGACCCAGGGTCAGCGAGCGTTCCGGAATCCTGCCTGGCGCAATGGTCTCCGATCCAGCGCCAGGAGGATTGCTATTGAGCATGTCAATTGCCATTGTCAACAGGTTTCCGAGATGTGTCCAATCGCTGATGGCAAAGAAAAAAAGCATGCTTCCAGGATAACTTTGAGTGGTGGTTTGGTCAATGCAGACCATGTGTTAGTAGAGGAGATACCGATCGTGCACGGTTTGTGCTTCCATGGTACCAGTGATATGCAACCCCAAACGATCAGGGTATTTAACGTCATCATCGGTTATTCTTCTTGCGTTTTTAAAAGGACGAAATAGCACTGATTCGTTTCATTTTAAATCCTTTGGGGAAGGGGAGAGAGGATCCTTCTTTTGCGGATAAAGTTAAAATACTTCGGTTATTTTTCCCCTTTTGAAGTATTGGCAGATACGGGTCATTAAAAGAAAACGTATTTTTAAATTTCTTTATGGGAAACGGTGTAACCATATATTATTAAATATAATAAATAGAAACAATAACAATCTTAATCGGTGGACTATTGTTGAAATTACTTTAATCGCCTGTACTATAATAAAAGAAAAGGAATTGAACATTAAAAAACAATCGCATTAAAAAATCAAACAAAATTTAGTCATACTCACAAATTGAAATAAAAGTACAAAGTTTATATTGATTGTAATTAAAAAACAAAACATACAATGCAAGTGGTTAAATTTCCATTGAATAAAACAAAACAAAAAAAAACAAATTAAAATTATAATAAAAATTTAAAAGTAATTTCTTAAGGATCTCATAAATCAAATAAAACCAATTGAATATAACGCATAGCCTAGACAAAACAATTCCCAAAATACCCCTTCATATGTACATATGTTTGTAGGCACTTAAAGATAAGAATTGGCTTGGTGTACATATGCTATTGTTAAATACAATTATTATTTTTTTATCATTTCATTTATAAGTTTCTTTTTATTTTTTTGCAAACAAACAGGTGTCTTAAATTGCAAAACAAAAGATTTCCAAACATTCGTATTTAATGGCGACTTTTGTGCCAGATATATTCCTTCTAAGACCATAATAAGTAGCCAAGTAGACAAACAGCGGTTAATGACATTTAACCCTTTTTTGAAATGTTATCTCTGTCAACAAAATAATTTCGATTATAAAAAATGATTAGAAACGAAATATTTATTTTCATACATATTTTGAAGTGCGAATAAATAATTATAATCGGGATATTGTTTTCCTTTAAGTAATTAAAAAATAAACAGTTTTTATATATTAAATTTAAATTATCTGCTTTGGATTAGAATTATTATTGCATTATTATGTTATTAGTGTTTCTTAACTTTGGCCTATTTTTATTACTGAATCGTAAAACATTTAAAATTACAATAAAAACGAGCATCTATTGTTATGGCAAATTTTCTTTGTTTCAATACAAAATTAATTAATCTATTTATTAAAGTTTATAACATTAATTTGCACTTAAAAACTGATTATGATTATTTAATTAGAAAAAATATTGCTTCTGTTGGCCCCCCATTAAACTATAAACGCAATTTTATTACTTTTGATGAATTGAACTATTTTTTTTTATTATATTTTTTGTAATTTTTATAATTATTAATTTATTATTATAATTCTTTTATATTTTTAGAGCACCCGCCATTATTGCCGGTATTTTTCCCAGTCTTAATCTAAATATTAATTATGGATCATGTTGGTCAATGAAATATTTATCGCTGAGAAATGGTTCAAAAACGGTAAGTGTGTGATTAAAATACAATGGCTGCTAAACATCTACAAACCCATCATATTCACAATAGGGAAGTTAGTGATTGCTTTAGTCAGTAAGTTAATGTCAAACTCTATGCAAATATTATTTGACGCCACTTACACAAAATTCGTGTTATTTTCCAAAAATATATTCTTGGTCTAGCTAATAACAAAGTAAGCATGGCTTACTATGTACTTCTCATTTCAACGCATTTTAATGTAAAAACGGTTGTAAGTACTGAATAAGATCTTCAACAGCTTATATTTAATACACGCATAATACGAATTAAAACAAAATGTTACCCGTATATGCGTATGTAAACTTTTGTTGGTCACTGTATAAATTGTATACCTAAAAATTGGGATCAAAGTCGAATAAATATGAGAACATAATACAAAACATGAGATTTTTATTTTTAAAATAATATTTAAAGAGAAATTTTATTATTTCTTTACCATGCGATACTTTTAATGGTACTTTTTCCTTTTTTTTTAATATTTTGAAAGATTAAAATCTCTACATTTTAAAGTTTGGTTTCATTATTAATTTAAAATCGTAGTTGAAGTATGTGTCCCTATAGCATGACTAAACATTTTTTTATACAATTTTCTGTGGTAAAAGTTCAAAGATCATGTTTATGGCACACGATTTTTGCTTTAATGCCTTTAATGTTTAAATCGATTTTTTTTTACAATGATAAACGTTTAAAGTTTGATTGTAATGAATCTCCATTTTGAATGTTGTTTAAAATTAAAACCTATTTCATAAAGATTTTTACCGATCCGTTTGCAAAACTTGTTTTCGTATCGAAAATAATTCCATAATGCCTCTCTCAAAGAAATCTTTCTCTCTATTTGCAAAACAACCGCCAGATTCTTATCATGAATTTAAGGTATAAGAACCCTCTGTGTCAATTCCAGGAGCCTTAAACGAATCTGTACATTAAACAGAAATAGCTGATATATATATAACAGTAAATATTAATTCTATCTTTGAAAGTAAGAAATGTTTACAGACACTTAAGTCGGAAATTAAATAATAAACGACAAACATGCGATCCTTAATGCTGCCTAAAATATAGAGCTCATGTATACTGAATGCAATATTGTATATATATTACAATACATGTTATTGCTATCAACTAATATTGAGTGATCGGCAAGATTCTAGAGACAAATGATGACAAAGATTCTATTACATTATATACATATATATAGTATTATTAGTATATTATACCGCCTAATACTTTGTTAAAATTTATGCGATAAGAAACAATTTAGATGATGAAATTATGCTTCCGATTTAATAATATATTATATATGTATATACATACATATATATATAGTTATTTGAATTGATAAAAAAATTTACACAAGTTGAATGCAAAATATAAACTAAAAATATAATTATAACAACTATTCAATTTATTTCCTTAATAATTTATTTTAAATTTTCATTGATAAATTTATGTTTATTTCATATATTTCCAATTGGGTTCCTTATTATTATTGCTACCAATCGTATTGTGTATTATTATACATCTGGCATCACTATTAAAATTTCGTTAATGTTCTCTAGTTATTGTTTATTTTTGTTTTGATTTTTACATTTTGCGGTAAAATTTGCACGTTGTTAATTTATTATATTGCACTTATTAAGTGAGCAATTACATACTCTCTTTCTCGCTCTTTCTCTGTCTCTCTCTTCTCTCTCTCTCTCTGTGTTGTTAAGAATGTTCAAATTGGATTTCATATTACAATCGCCAGCATAATGGAAATGTGAGCCTTTTTACTGGAAATTAAAAATAAAATAATAAATATTCGTTTCGTAAAAGACAGCGGGTCGGGCAGGGCAGGCAGCATAGGGAAAAGTGCATAATAATTAAATAGAAATTAAAGGAAAGTGCTTCTAATCGAAGAATAGTTATAAAAATATGCTTGAGCAGGTTATACGTACCCGTGGTTGGTTTGAGGTTTGTATTTGTGCGTTTATTTTAACCAAAAAAAAAATTATTTTTCGTAATATATGTACCATTAGTACATACATACATATATCTATATGCAAATATTTATGTCTATATGTAGTACATATAGATTGTGACTTTTTATGGCATAGTTGTGAATCTTTTCTATGGCACAGATGTTTGTTTGGCTGGGAAGATAGATGGATGGCATGGTTACATCATAAATGTATGTGGTTAATATTGATGTGTTTGTTTTTGTTGTTATTTGTAGGAACCAAAACGGGAAAATGCATTGGCACATGGTATTGGTACACAGAATATGTTGGAAATGACACCGCATGCCGGACGGAAACCATACAATTCCATCTTTGATTGGGGTGTCTATTTTCCCTATGTGGCACAAGCAAAACGCAGTAAAAAATTTCAATATCCACAGGTGGTTACAAATAATTTTTATTTATTCAGGTTAAAAAATAATAACTTTTAACTTTTATTTTAAAGGTCTCATCATTAGTACAAAAAGATCCCATTTTACAAAGAGCCATTAAGCAGGCAGCTGAACAAATTTTACGGGAAAAACAATTGCTAAAAGACTGTTCAGAGAATGAAGACCTTAATGATAATAGGAAATCGAATGCTCGAATGAATTCTACAGCTAATCGAGATGATGGCCAGGATTATCAACAAATCCTTAATCGTCAGGAACGAAGAGCCATTACCATCTTGAAGGATATGCGTTCAACTTTGAATAATTTCTTACTGGCCTTTACCTCTTGGTTATTGTATAAACTCTTGCCATGTTTTCTATCTGGCGTGGTGACTCATACCCAGCAAATTGAAATGCTAGGCTGCCTCTGAAGAAGAGCCCCGCGGTATTTACCAGTTGATTTTCCTGCCGTGTACATCGCTAGTCATTTGGTTATATTATGGTTACTTTTATTTTGACCAACAACGATATACGCGTCCCTATAGCTGCGGGAATAATTGCAAATACCTGTCCTTTGCGAACTATTTACGTTGGGCTGGGTGCCTTTTTCATTAAAAATAAAAATAGATCCAGGGGTAGGCCAAAAAAGAGTATACGTTATAAGCCATTTACATTTGTATTTAAACTATGCCTTAAAAATGGGCCATAATGTGGAGTTCTTTATTGAGGAGGCCGCACACGTACCGGTAAACCTTGTATGCCCAAAAGGTGGCATGTTTATCCGGTAATTGTAAATGTCATTTTATGGATCGGCAGCATTACCGGATGCCTTGTTGGTGCCAGTATCCGTTAATTATGAGAAAATCGTTGATGGTAATTTTGTGCGTGAACAAAAGGGTGAGAAGAAGGTACCGGAATCATTTGCAAATGCCATATCGGGCATATGGAAGGTAAGCAAAATATTCATTTGATCTCAAATAGGACCTTTGTAGTAATATCTTAGGAAATTTAATTTAATTTTTGCATAAAGCTTGTATCTACTCCTTCGAGAGTGGACTTTGAACGATTGCCGAAGTCATTTATGGTTTCGTAGTTAGATAGTTTGCCGGTTGATTTCTTGGTATGTTATATGACGATTCTAGCTCTGTTTCAAAGACATTTAGAGGTTAAATCAATGTAATGTAAACAGAGTAACTGTTATATAATAGCTTTCAAGGCAAACATGAAATCAAAAAGATGTTGCAAAACCTTTTTAAAAAATGTATAAAAAAGAAAAAAACTGAAATTAAATTTATGCATTCTTTTGTTACAGGCCCTTAATTCGAACTACGGCTTAATGCGTATCGATTTTAATGAACCCTACTCGATTAAAGAACTTGTACAATCATATAATAAAGTTGCCAAAGACGATGGTTCACTTAAGATACATAAACCATCGGCCCGTATATTGCAACACAACCAATCTACCTCTTC
>QOCX01007251.1:0-10108 GCA_005959815.1 Sarcophaga bullata
AATTTTTTTATAATTTGATGAACGACATAACTATTGATGTTGTTAAGTTATAAAGAAGGAAATTGTAAACAAGTGGCAAATAATCTGGCCTCAGCTGTTGAGTTCATAATACGAAACTATTTTATTCAAATCCTTTCTGGTTAGACGTGTTCTGCTGGTAAATTCTTTGTGCCTAAATGCACTGAAAGAGAAGATTTCCAGTGACATCTTTAGGTTCCTTTAGAAGTTTAGAAGTGCCTTCTACTCTCTTTTTACAAATTGTTTCATTTTCCAGTCTTTTATATGCAAACAACCGATTTCTATGCGATATTCTTTGGGTGCCTTTCAGGAAAGGAATGCTAGTGCTACGTTTGAATTTATTTGAATTAGAAGTTCTATGAGCTTCTGTAAGTGCATAAGCTTAATTGCTACCTTGTAGGTCCTCGTATACAAGAATTCTTAAGTCTCAAGTCTCAAGTCTTTTGATATCACCTTCAGATCCAACTAGGGATCCATTTTTTGTTTTATTGTCAGTAGTCTAGTAGGTAATGTGTTGGATTATTAGATGTGAGGCCACGGTTAAAACAAGATGTCAGACATCTCCAACAAAACGAAATAAAGAAAAATATTTCTTCGGTGGCTTCCCCTCAGAAGATTTCTGGCAAAAGCTCTGAGACTAAATAGAAATTGCCATGAAAGCTTCGGAATCGACATTAAACTGTAGGCCTCGCCTCTCATACAGAAAGCAAACACACTCAACATAAGTTGTATGGGAAGCTAGGTCCTGATTGAAGGGTTGTATGTATGATTTTGTAACATTACCTTAAACGAATAAATTCACAATGACAACAAGAATGCCTCTCTCATAGTGTGGCAATTCATTTTCCTTAAGCCAGCCATCGTTGTATTGGTTGTAATCAAGGAAACTATTTCGTTCCACCATTGCACAGTTCCTTGTTTCATTTGCTAAAATATTTTTACTTTACACTTCGTTTACGGTTCGTGGCCGTTTGATGCAAGCACAACAACAACAACTTTTAAACTAATTGTAGTGACAGCATATTCAACAAAAGAAGAAGAAAAAAAATATCGCATGCTACACTAACATTAAAGCAAAGCTGTAGTCTTGTATCGCTCGTTCCTTGTAGATTTTTTCTAAAATTGTTGATAAATGAATGTTTTGTGTGTGTGTATGTAGTGTCAATCAGCTTGAGCATGAGTGGAGTGTTAAAGTGCTTTAGCGTGTAAAGGATGTTTCGCTGTAATGGTGTCAAGTGGGTTCCGTTTCATTTGTTGTTTGAGTCGTAAGAAAACGTAAGAAAAGAGAGAAAATAAGATGAGAATATGGAACTCTAAAACTCACTGAGACAAGCTTAATACACACACATACAAACACGTTTATGCCTGCACATACATATTTATTTAATACACTGCTGAGTTGGTTCTCTGGTTGCCTTTTTCTTTAGCAATTTTTGAATTTTTTGTGTTAATCTCTCGACTATGAAAAGGAAATGAAACTGCTTTTGACATGATAATAAGAAGCCATTTAGTTTATAAGCAAAATTGAAAGTGATTGTATTTAACGCGTTTCTACAAAAAAAATTCTGAAAGTCTTTTAGGATTTTATTAACAAAAAAATGAATTGTTTTGACTATGTACCACTGTTACCAATTCTATTTCGTATATCGAAGGCAACTTTAAGAGCACTGCCTTAACTGCAACTTTAAAGCTTCGTAGGGCTATATTAGTGGACTTTCAAACATAAAGACGCAATAATCTAGGGCTTTAAAATACGTATCAAATTACTTTCAAATTGTTTAAACTTGTAGTTTGAATCGTGACCTCACATCTGATAAGCCAACACAGTACCTATTAAACTACGGCGACTACAAGCACTGAAACTTCGTGTAAACAGCAGGGTGTAAATGTATGGGTTTAAAGGGCTTGACTACAAATCGATGCACTTCAGATTAGAAAATGTTTTTTCTGTCAATATCCTAACAGCTGTGAGACGTCATTGTAATCTTGTTTTAAACCTTTACTCAAGAAATAACTCGTAGTGCATGGATGAGCGTAAGTAAACTCAAATATGGGAATAGATACTCCAGGGTTATGTAATTAAAAATAAAATTCTGCAGCTTAGAAAGACACCGAACGCGGGGCGGCTTTTCAAGCAAGCTTAGCTAATGAACGCCAGTTCCTCCTTCGGTATAGCTAGTAGGCTTGTTAATGCTGTGACAGTAGAATGAAATCTTTAGATGTAGTATTGGAACACCATTATGTTACTCAACTTAACAGGGCTGTATTCCATTATGCGGCATCTACAGAAAAAAGAAGGTCACCAATAGTAGAAACTTTCTTTCATTCTTAAGTCAGAAAGGATCTGATTCCATAGAAATATATGGGTTAAGTATACCACTCACTCACTGTTGCACAGACAGTGATATGCGACAAATTCTAGAAGAATACTTCAAATATGCTGCATGTAAGCTAAGAAAATTTTTCAAAATTAAGATTGTCTTGCCGTGAGAGTTATCTTAGCAGTCCCCTCTTTTTGCTAACCATTCCAAGCATTTTCTGCTTTTTTTATTTTGTAAATTTTTTTATTGTTGTTGTTGTAGCTTTGATTTTTGTGCAGATTAGATCCTCTTCTTTAAGAGTTTCGTTAACAGTTGTCATCTGATATTCAAAATTTTATTAGCGGTTGCTCTACAGCCACTGATCACCGGCAGTTTTATTAAATGTTCCTGGAATACCTTCCTACGAATTCTGTTAGTTATAATTGGATTACTACCGCTTCGAATTGTTGTTGCCTTTTGGTTCTTCTTTTACATTTCAATTTAAAATAAATTTCTTGCATATTTCTGCCATTTTTTTACCCGAAAGCGATTAACACAGGGCGAATGTCCACCAAAATTTAAGTTTCATTGTCTTTTGAGCACAACAATTCGAACTCCGTGATGTTCCATGTAGTGTTCTATGTTTGAAACAAACAACCATAAGCCCTAATTGCCATGATAATAGCCATTTCAACACTTTTACTTACTCAATAGAGGGCGAGTTTTCCCCTCATATTACACATTTTTTCCCATTTAAACGAAATAATTTAAGTGTATGGCATTATTTTAAGTCTAGACATTAACTTGTTATATGTCGCAACTCTTTCCTTCTTTGTTTTTCAAAAAAGAAAAAAAAAGAAAAAAAAAGAAAAAAAAATTTGACTGCCAAAAAAATTTATTGCGGTTGTCTAAAGAAAGCGTTAATAATTGTCACTGGTCACGCGATTTGTATTTAAATGTGAAGAAATTCAAGAATAACAACGTTTTGGGTGGCTGTTTAATATATTTCGACTACCAGTGAAGCACTACGTAGATACTGGCAAATAATTATGAAATAGATTATCAGTTACGTGGGTAGGCCAATAAGTTTGTACATAACATAAATGGTCATTAAAACCTTTCAAACAGAATTACGGCCTAACTTCTCACAACACTTATATTGCATGCGTTCATCTTTTATACATGAGTGACGGGACCTCGAGTTAAAAGTCGACTCCGAGCGACAAATTTTTGGGAAACTTTTTCTTGGCAATTTCATTTACTTTCTCAGAGTTTCTGCCAGAACTCTGCTGGGAGGCAGATGTCTGAAGACGTCAGGAGATGTCTTGAGATGTCTTAAGATGTCTGGAGATGTCTTGAGATGTCTGGAGATGTCTGGAGATGTCTCAAGATGTCAGGAGATGTCTGGTGATGTCTGGAGATGTCTGGAGATGTCTGGTGATGTCTGGAGATGTCTGGGGACGTCTGAGATGTCTGGCGATGTCTGTTGGACATGTCCGGCGGTTGAACCGTAGCCTCATATCTAATAGGCCCACACATTACCTACTAGACTATGGCGGCTCCAAAGTCTACAACAGTAACAACAGCAGAAATTGTTGAATAGAAGTGCATGCGTTAAAGTGCTTGGCTACAAATCGATGCACTTAAGATGAGAAACAAGCAGAAGAAACAAAAACATTTTTCATGGTTTTAAAATTTTAAACCTAAATTGCTTCATTTCCCTATCAAAATTATCGATTCAGAAGGTCTCCCAATTCATTTACACTCGGAGAATTTTTTTTTTTGCCATAATAGGCAGCAGCCCTAATATTCCAGAAGTTTTCAAAGCAAATCAAAATTTCAGAATCTAAGTTTAAATAACATTGTGGCATAAGCTACGATATTTAAACCTGAGCTCTTTATATGATTTACCACACAGAAAAAATAATAATGAACACAACTGGACTCTTTAAAATGTCCCTTAAGTCAGCCCTTCTTTATGTGTTAAAGATTTTACGCCAGAATGGCCTTAAATGTACTGAAAAACGAAGGAACAGTGAGGAAACCAATCAAAAAAGGCCAGCAAATGGCTTTTGCACTATCAGGTGATAAGGGTTAAAAGGACTCTCAATAAACAAAATTTGTTCTGTCATGTCAAATCATTTGTAACCAATACTGTTGCCACACGGCAGGAAGAAACTTTAAATAAAAATGAAATAAATTTGTCAACGGCCATTATCATGGCATCAGACACAATTCATCTTACCCAGCTCTTAATGTGGCTTTTAAAAATAAAATTCTCTGAAAAATTGATAAATTTTTTTGGTGTTTTTTAATCAAATAATGTATGCCTCTTATGTACTCTCATTTCTCTTCGTTGCGACTCTTTAACATATTACTTCATACTACAAGGGGTTTTTATTGCTATTCTCATTACTGTCTCTCTCTCTCTCTCTCTATCCACATCTCTTTTAAGTATTTTAATTTGAATTGTTGTTGAATCTGTTCTGTTTAAAATGAATTCAATTTAAATGGTTACTTAATTAAAAACGCTGCCAATCAGGATTGACTGAACCGCAAACAAGCATATCTTGGCAAACGGCATTCGACAAGAGCAAGCTCGTTTACACTCACATGTGCATATACTCACATATGCGAATTAAAGAATTTCTTCACAACAAACGAACATTTTTCGTTTTGGGATCGCATACTTGTCTCACTCAAACTCTTATGTACTCAGATACGCTCATACATATATGGCAGTCGTAAAATATGTCATTATGTTTTAAATTTTTTCTCTTCTTTTCCATTAAAATTCACTGCATTGCTCTCAGGTTGACGTTCATATCGAATGCTGATGACTTTCAACTAAAATAACGCGATTTTTTTGTAATTCTTTTTAAAGGACGTTAGGTCCCCTGTTTCCAGGCTCGATGATAGGGTTGGTAGCGGTGTCTTTTCAAGGGAAATGGACCTACGATTACCGAATAACTGTAGCATGTTTCAGACTGAGGTGTTGGCCCTTCACCAGGCAGCTCATTGGATCCTCATCACCTATGTATCTCGATCTTTTCTGATAGATAATCCGAAATTAGATCCCTTTCCATCGTTATAGTCAACTCCAAATGCGCCAGGGAGTGCCGCCGTTGTCTCAACGTCCTCTCTGAGCGATTCAGCGTAACGCTTGTCCGGGTATCTGGGCACAGAGACTTTCCTGCCGACAGTAGGGGCGATGAGATTGCCAGAGCAGGTACACTTCTTCCGGAACCATCACAAATTGTCTTGGATATACCACTTAACTCGGCTACATTGGACATTATGCAACATTTCTTGCGGGACTTAAGGACATGATGGACTCTTGCTTAATTTCCACACTCTTTTGTTCCGTTATGGATACAAAAAGTGCCAACCAACTACTCAAACTCGATCGTAAGTTCATCCTGATCACAGTTCTCTGCGTTAGGTAAACATATGCGGAAAGACTGCAGCTCTTTTCGAACAACTACTGCCAATGTTGTTGGTCTGCTGCAGAGAAGGAAACTGATATTTACTTCCATTTTTCTTTGCCAATGCCCATCCCTTGTGAGATTCAAATTTAACATATTTGCCGTTCCATTCCTTGTCATCTTAACGGTGCTGTCGTCCATTGATATCAAGGCTATAGTTTCGTTCGTAAAACTTTTAGGCTGGTTTCCAGCTAAGGAGAGTTGTGCTTCTAGTGAGCAGCTCGTGCACCGACCAATTTCTTTTATGACTTCGATGGAATTTGGCCAGTACAGGCACTGTACTTACCCGTGGCATAACAACGGGCCTCTATGCATGCTCAAGTGAGTGTTTGGTACCTTAAATGTTGTGTGTGTGAAGTTTATCTAGCAGTGGCGGGACTTACGATTTAAAGCGGATTTGCAAGTGCTAAATTTTTGAAAACATTTTTTTGGTATTTTTATTTTACTCTCAGAGTTTTTGCCAGAAGACTGCTGAGAGGAAGCTGCCGAAAGAAATATTTTATTCAGGATTCCGGCCTTTTGTCTAATAAGCCAACACCCTACCTACTACGGCGACTTTATCTTGACCCTCTGGTGCTAATATTATACAATTTTCTGATGCCAATTTAATTGAGGGTTTTGATTAAATCTCTTCCATTGGGATTTCGTAAAAATTCTTAAATTTTCTTTTTTTTTTTTTTTTCTATGTTTGACTGCATTCTTTTACCGCTCTGCTTACTTTCAAACAAGCCAACAAACACAATTCTAAAGAAAAAAGAAATTTTTACACACACAAATAAAGTCACAAGCAGTAAAATAATAAAAGAAAAGTTGAAAATATTTCTTGTAAAAGATAGACACTGTCAAACGAAATGACAAGGACACTTGGGAGCGCAAGTGAAAAAATTTAAAGAAAAAAATTTTTTAATTTTTTTAAAACAATTCTTGCAGTTTTACTTACATGCTTGCTAAATATACTTACATAATGTGCACAACAATATATAACGAATGTAACAACATTTGCTTAGATGGCTATGACGATTGTAAAATATTTAAAAAAGGCAACTGCTCTACGGTTATGTGTTAAAGCCTGAGAGAAATAAAAAGTTTCTTAAAACTATTGTTCAGAGCTGACTTTAAACTGTACGACCCACTACTCATGGGTAAAATTAATACACACAACATAAGTGGATTGAGAAGATAGGTTGTAATCCTGGCTTATGTTTTGTTATGATCAATTAAGTAAGTGAGTTATAAAGTTCTCTTGTGGTCATGAATTAAAGTTTTTCAAGTTCAAAATTAAATTCATAAACTAGTCCAACCTAAGTAAATATTGAATTCGAACTAAGATCATGATTTCTTTTTTAATAAAACTTTAATTGTAATAGAAAACGTTCCAATATTATCTCTAAAGTTCATTTACCTTAAAAATGAAATCCAACTTTAAATCATAAACTAATTACAGATATTAAATGGTAGAGATAACAACCAGTTACTCCAATAGGATATGGTCTACCATGAGTAGAATGTATTCATAAAATCCAATAAGCAATGTGAAGCAGAAAAACCAAAAGAGGAAATACAGTATCGGAATTAATACATTATCATTCAAAGAGCATACTCTCAAAGAGCATACTCTTCAAAGCTCTGTTATTATATCGACCAACGTATGTATGTATACGTTTGCTTTAATTAATGTTTAAGTATCCTTTCACTGCAACTTCTATTATGATAGCACAAGTAATTGTAAAATAATTTTCATAATAAAAAATAAACAGACAGATACACATACACCCGTAACGACAACGGACATCAATTACATAGAAATATTGAGATGTATAGCATGCAGCATGGTCATGATTGTGTATAAAAATATTATTTTTGTGAGCAGGTAAGAAGTGTTTGAAGTTGATGTCAGCACATTACATCAATTTAATTTTTTTCTTTTTTTTTCAAAATTAATACGAATTTTTCACTTCGACACCGCAGCGTATGATGAATATTTACCATTCAAATTAAATATTGCTTATACGCTTAAAGAACACCATTAAGAAAATCAGTAAAGTATTGCATACTTACAGGATGAACTATTATACGAATTCTTATAGAAATAAGAAGTTGGTTTGGTTGGTGCCAATTTGGTCACTTTGAAAAAGAAAAATTCATCAGAAAAAAAAAGCGAATAGTAAGGTTGAAGGTGGCCTATAGCCTGCATTTAATTTAACAAGGCTTCTGAGTTAATTTTTTTTAAAAACACAGGAATAGGGTTTTCTACTACAAATAAACCAAAAAAAAATGTTTGAAAATATTTACAAATTACACTCGCATACATAATTAGTCATTACAACTCTTCCGTCAGGATTCCAATCTAGCTTTTCACACCACTTGTGCCTGTGTTAATATTATACTTGAGTGGTGGAACCTGCAATTTAAAGTCTACACCGAATTACAGATTTTTGAGGAAACTTTTCATGATAATTTTATTTATTTTCGCAGTTTTTGCCAGAAATGTGCTGAGAGACAATAGCCGGAGAAATATTTGTTTAATATTCCGTTTTGTTGGTGATGTTTGTGCTGGGGTTTGAACCACGACCTTATGTTTTACAAACAAACACACTAACTACTAGACTACAACGACTACGTACAGCCCTTCTTATGTGTGGCCTTTTATAAGAATCTTTTTAAAAGCTTTGTTTTCATTTTTCTTCACCATCTTCTGTAGTAGACGTAGAAGCAATTGTTTTACTTGAACTTTTAACATTTTATACACTCTGTGATAACTCTTGACTTGTGATGTTATCGCTCTTGAGTTGTCTGAGCTGGGCTTAACTTTGGCTGGGCTCAGGTTAACTAGCCTACTTCGACTACGACTTCTATGATCCTCATACTCATCAATTAAGACATTTTCATCAGTAATGTTGGGAATGGGGTTTCCAGTATTATTAAGCCCCTTGCACCCATTACTTGTGATTGTTTGGTGTGGCTTGTGAAGCGGAGGCATCATTGACCCATAATTTTTTGAAAATGAGGACGACGCAACCATTACGTTCAACGATCACCATGATAATTGACTGTTTTGTACTCGCTCNACGTTCAACGATCACCATGATAATTGACTATTTTGTACATGCTCTTCATGGTATTGATATCAACGATGTTTGGTTTCAACAAGATCGTGTAATTTGTTACACATTTCATGCTACAACTGATTGATTGCATCAAGCGTTTGATGGCCGTTTAATTAGACGAAATGGTGATACCCAACTGGCCCCGAAGTAAACGTAAGATTTGACACCGTTGGACTATTTTCTGTAGGGGCTCTGTTAAAATAGTGTTATG
Source organism: Sarcophaga bullata (assembly GCA_005959815.1). Lineage (NCBI taxonomy): Eukaryota > Metazoa > Arthropoda > Insecta > Diptera > Sarcophagidae > Sarcophaga > Sarcophaga bullata. Next base: position 9,122 of record QOCX01007251.1, read on the forward strand.
CCAATAAACCAGAGACAATTGAGCATTTTCCATTTTTAACGGCAACAATTGTTCTTAAGCGCTTATGATATTCATATTTCATGTTTGTTTTCTAGAATATTTCTTTAAAATAGAAAACCAATAAGTTTTTAAATAAACAAGGATCTCTTGAAGTTGAAAAATATGGCGAGAAGCTGGAAAACATCTGAAAAAAGCACACCCACAGGATAATTGAAAATAATTTGTGGTAAAAACTAAAATATTTTACTGTACTTGCAGACAATAACTAGAGCAAATCATAATAGGAATATAAGTTAAAAGAAGATAAACAAAGGCTATGAAATACCCTATACAAGTAGTTATTACAGCAACGAAATAGAGAGATGAAATAACAAAAGTGTTACGCCAACATCTTTTGAAACTTAACTAAACAGCCAGAGAAAAAAATTGAATTTTAACTTGAAACTGCCATTCAATTCAGTTCAGTTGTGCTCAGTTGAGTTCTGTTTTATTCTTGCCAGTTGTCATAACCACACACAATAATAATTCACTTTGGCGTAATTATCTCCACTGTAAGTGTAGCTGAAGCAGTAAGAGTAGTACGTAGTAGTAGTAGTAGTAGTCAGCGAGTAAATTAATTGAAACTGTCAAGTTTATTATTCCATCTATTCATCTTGTTATCCTGGCAAAAAGGAATTGTAGTTCACTGTGTATGTGTGTGTACGTGTAATCATTAGTAGATGCTTAAAAGGACTTAAGAGAAAATAATTCTACGCTGTAGGACATACAATTGAATTCAACTGGCATAATTTAATTTACAAATCAAATAAACGGTTTTTGTAATGTACCAAGAAGGATAACAAATGACAATTTAAAGGATAATCTCCCTGCAGATGTAATGAAGGTTGAAATGATTACTTCAAGGAACCTTCAATATACTGTCCTAAGGGAACAGGGAGCATGATCCCTGAAATGAAAATATCAGCAGTTTCCTGAAGATAATACGTT
>QOCX01007252.1:0-10348 GCA_005959815.1 Sarcophaga bullata
TATATTCCGCTTTAATGCATAATTTTCTAATACAAAACATTTTCAATTTCCTTTCTAAACAGCTTGGGCAGGAGTGTCGTCGTTTTGGTTTGCAATATACTGCAGAATCATTCCGTTTTGAAAATTTTAAAGCTCTTGTAAGGCAACTACATGGCCTTTCGAACACATCCAAGTGAAGGTGGATACTGCCGATTAAGTAAGCGGGGATTACAATTTTGGGACAGGCCGTCCAAATCGCTAATCGATATCAGAGCGCGGTGTTGCGTATTACTTGTAGAAGCGTAAAGAGGGATTTGGACAAATCAAGAAAACTTTTGTATTTAAACGGTCTAGACTCCCCCTTTCCCCCTGTGGACTCTAAGCGGACACACCGCAATTACTGGCATGCTTTTGCATAAGCATGAGAATGACAGACCTTTGGGTTTTGCTATACGTGATGGCGTCTCGAAACGTGGTACTTCGTATGATACGAAAAAACAACCTGGCATATTTATATCACGTTTAGTACCAGGCGGTTTAGCGGAGAGTACCGGCTTATTCGAAGTCAATGATGAGATCGTAGAAGTAAATGGTGTTGATATAGCTGGCATGGATTTAGATCAGGTAAGTGTTTTATTGAAATCCTAGTGATTGTGAACATAAAGTGTGTGTTATTTTTTATTTCCTAGGTTACCGACTTGATGGTGGCAAATTGTCCATATCTTATTATTACTTTGATACCAACCAATCAAAATACCTTAATCTTTCCGAGTGGTGGTCATCCGTCGCGTACTAGACCATTGTGTAGTAGTTTACATCATACCAATCACACCAATGCATTCGACATGGTAGAACATGATGATCAAGATGAGATTGTAGACTTAACCGGCTTAATATTAGGCGATAATGCGCTAGCGGTAGCGATGCAGTGCTAATGCTGATAGTAACTTACATTTTCATCAAGAATTTATTCTAAACTTCTCAAATATTTATTTCTTAGATTTCTTCAGTTTTGATATAATTTTCCATCAAACGATAACAAACAAAATAAATAATTTCTATGCCACTTATAATGGAACAGCCCATACAGATGCCAATGACGCCACCAATGTTTGCTAAGATGAGAAACACAAGAAAAAACTTTTAAATAAAACCTCAGATGCATCAAACTGGCTCATAAAACTCACATAAAATTTGATACCAATTAAAGAGAAGATTTTTTTTAAACCGTTGTGTTCATAAGGATAATAGATTTTAACGAGACTGATTTCAGCAGGTAAATGGGACATATTGCCTCTGGAAAAAAAATAAAAAATTTCTGTGACTTTGTTTTCTGATGCGGTACATGAAATTTCTATTTACAAATATTGCCTGAAAGAAGGCTGTCTAAACGTATCTTTTAGCCTATTCACGGTCTTGCGATAATAGTAACGATTGTAGGAACACAAAGGATAACAATCGGGGCATTGTAAAGAATCCATAAGTTCGTCTTTCAAATGAGAATTTGTATCGGCATTCGAGGGGAAATATGTTTGCCAAGTAACTGTAATATTGGATTTGTTATTAAATTATGCATGTATTTGTAGTTTTCCTCTTACCCGTATAGCGTTCCAAGCATTCGACATGAGCCAAAGAGCATTGCTCTTTCACTTCGTCTTGTTGCCTTAGCTGTAGTTCCTTTTCGCTGCTATAAAATGGCACACAGTCACATAACAATTTAATGCTTTGTATTTTACATTTCAACAGACATTCCGATCTATCGAAGGCGGCTTCTTTATGTTCATAGGGAAAATAGCAGCCTCGTTTAGCAACACTATAGGCTCGCACATCGTCTGTAGTATGCTGGGAAACCAAATAATTCAATTTGACATTCACATCTTCGCCGGGACACACGTGAAACTCTTCCATTTCTCCCATGGAGGTATCCGGTATGCGTTGTGTACCGAAAAGTTTGATATTAAAACCAATAGTACTCTCTTCGGCATAAAAATAGTCTGCCGTAGAGGAATTTAATACCAAAATAAAGCCCATATCCGCTCCTGTGGCATTAGGATAGAAAACTTCGTGCACAGGTCTGTAAGAAAAAAAAATTTAAGCAACACATTTGTGTTAAAGTTTCCAATGGAAACTGGACTTACTTTTTGTATTGGTAATTAAATACACAACACGCTCCATCAAGAAAGGCTTTTAATTGAAAGTGTTCAGTACAGTTTAACATTTCACCAGCCCAGAAACATTTCACTATTAAATCTTCACATTTGGGGGATAACTTCTCAATGGTTTCGAGTGTGTTGAATGGTTTTCCAAGTAAATATTCCAATTCATTGTGCAATTTTAAGGCCTCATCAAAGTCTATAGAATCGGGATTAAGAAGACCTGCAAATTGTTTCAGTTTATGCTCCCAATATTCGGGAAGATTATGACTCTGACTGCGTTGAGAGCTTAAATATGAAAATGAGAATTTAGATTGAGATTTTTAGTTATAAGCAGTGTTACTGCAGTCTTGTTATATTTTTAAAGCGAAAAAGGTCTACCAACTACTGCCTCTGCACGCCCACATTTACGCCTACTTACATATTCACTGCATACTCGCGTATCGCCTGGCGGCTAAACTTGTTATTGCTGCACACAGCCACTGAGGGGAATGGTACGTTATATACAGAATGTATCTGTGGATCCAAGGCCGTTACAGTCGGATCTTTTAGGAACGATATTAACGTTGTAGTACATACGTAAGCGGTAAATGTTATACCGAAAATAATGAACAAAAACCAAAAGATTCTAAAAGAAATAAAAAGTAAGCATCTGAAATAAAATATTGGACTTCTGGTTTGAACTCTCTCTCTCCCACTCACCTCTGGTACTTGCGCCTTCTAATGTAATAGAGCAGGCGAAAACCATTTAGACTGGTTTTTTGAAAATACTCTACTAAAGTTTCCTTAGCTGCTTGATAAAAAATCTTAGCAGACATTTTTTATTAACAAATCTTATCGTTTGTTGTCTGTTTAACGTTTTCTACTGAACGTTAATTGATTGATTGAAATCGAAAATTCGTAAAAAGCAGAGAACAAAAGAAATTCATTTGAGTTGAATGAAATTGAAAGCGTTTCAAATACAAACATGCGAACATGTTTTGTTCATTAATAGCCATCGTATATTAGACAGACACAAATTAGCTGTGAAATTAATAGCTTTTGGCTACTGGTTGTTAAATTGCTCAAAAGATTATAATCTTCTGATTAATTTAGATTTCATTTACACGAATAGGGCCTAACGAAAAAAAAAACGAAACGAACGGAAAACAATATAAATGTTGTCATGTAATGGTTTTCATGTGTCTAGGAGTCAATGGCGAGTGATCGCTGATTCCCGCAGGAAAATTGCAGGGTATGTTGCGATGAGAAGAAGTTGGAGACCCTCTTTAACTGTAAAAGTCCACCTATTAGTAGGATGAGGTTGAGTACCCTCGGTAGCGCCTTCTTTGAATGTTTAGATTTAGAAATTAGGGCTGTCCTGAGATTTATAAGGGGTTTCTGCGCTCTTTCATGTCATGCGGTCGTCTCTTTTACTTTTTTCTCCAGTTTCTATCTCCTCTTCCTACTTCTTTTCTGTTTTCTTCCTTATAATTTCATAATAAAATAAAAAATTAATAATTTCCCGATAACAGGCCTATTTATTGATTTAATTTAAAATTTTTTCCACCATAGTATGCTTTATTTGCATACATTCGGCTGTACGTTCTTGCTTTAGTCATGTCAACAACCAATTAGTACAACAACCTATACGTCTTTGAAATTTCATTTAATACTGCTGTCTTAAGTGTACAATTTAAATTAAAAGAACTACTCTGTTGGAATTGTCCTCAGTGTTGTCGGATTGTTATCAATTTATCTCCAGGATTCAAAAATTTTTAGTCACAAAATTCCCTAAAATTTTATTTATGATAAAGAAATAAACTCTAGATATACTAACCATCATATTCTATTGACTCCCCAAATTAAGCTGAAATTTATTTATTACGGCCATAAACCACTCAGTTCATCGCTGGTAATACGGTGTAATTTGCCGAAGTCGTCATGCAGGCAATGCAGTGTTTTTTTGTGAGTATTGGCCACAGCGTATACTACTACATTCTACATTCAAAACACACCGCACATTAAATATTCAGTGCCGAAGGTTTTAGAAAAATTCCCAAAAAATATCTCGATTATCCCCAAAAACATTTTCTATCCCCCATTTGAGAAAAAATTTCTCATCTGGCAACACTGCCAACCGTCTCAGTCTCAAGCAAAGAGAAGAAAAATGATCACAAAACGCAAATTAATGTGCAGCAAAAGCAGCAGCAGCACAAATTTATAGCAAACAAAACAACAATCAACAGCAGCTTAAACTTTTATTTTCGGTTGTTTTGGTTAAACAACAACTTCTTTTCTTACAAACAAAACAACTCGAATCAGTTCATTACGGACTTGGCTAAGAGACGCACGTTGGTAACGGGCTTTAAGAAAAGAAATTGGCAAAGAAAATTTTTACAACCTTTTTTTAATGGTTAGAAAACGGAATACGTGTTAAAAATAAAACAACCTCAAAGATAGCAAGCAATAAGCTAAATAAGGCTTTAATAAAAAATATTGTTATTGTTGTTATTGGTAATTATTTTNAGTGTTTGTTTGTGACTTCAATATTAAAATCGTAAATAAAAGTGTTGAGAGCAGTTGTGATTTATTTCTCAACATGTTAATGTGTTGTATTCAATGATTTACAATGTATTGGTGTTAGTGTAAGTGACGTTAATTTTTGTGTTGTGAATGCATGCATAAGTGCTGTTGACATTTTGATTTTGCATATCATTGTGTTGTTGTTGATATTTACGACGTATGCTTGTTTTTAGTTAGACAAAGTAGTCGCGCTTTTTTCTTCTTCTTCTTTAGAGCATGAAATAAAAAAGTGTTATTGAAAGAAATTGTAACAAAAAAAAGCAGAAGAAAAGTAGAAAAAATTAAAATAATTGTGAAGAAAAACCAATTGAAATCTGATCTATAAATTGTGGTGACCATATAAACACAAACCCTGCTGAAAAGAATACAAAAAAGAAAACAAAAAACAAAAAACAAAAAAGCATTGAGCGTCAGCAGGCAAACTATTACGAGATTTTGTGTAGAAACCAGTGCCGTAAAGTTATACAAATAGAACAACGTACGTATGTATGTACGTACATTGATAAGTGCAATAAAATATAACAATGACAACAACAATATTAAAATACTAGAATAAAATAAAACAAAGCCAAACAAATCAAGAAAAAGTCTGCAACTAATCTATCAATTAAAACAACAACAATAGCAAAAGTCCATTTCTTATTGGAATCACAACATAAAACAACACAATGTATGCTGTCTCATGACAACAACTACTTGGTACAACCAAGAGACACGGGAAAAAAAGAAAACTTAAAAACACAGAGGGCAACAATAAAATTTTCACTGAAAAAGAAGAGTGCATTTGTGTTTATGTGTGTGTGTGTGTGTGTTTTGGCATAATGCGTGCATGTTGTCTTCTGCTTTTTCTATATTACAATTGTTGTTGTTGTTGTTTAGCTACTCTTTATTTAGCATAAGAAAGTTGTGCGTTTGTATTTGAGTGTACGTGTAAGAAGTACGGTAGTAGAGTGAACATATTTAAAGGATTTGGTGAGAATTAAATTATTTTCAAAATCATGAAATTAAGGACTTTATTTAGTAGAGTTTGTTTTGTTGGGTAAGCTTGAGTTTGATGGCACGTAAAAGCCTCTTTTTGACCAATTAGTGGCTGTAACTCATCTATAACTCTTTGCAAGTACTACAAGGTAAAGAAATCGCACGCTATAGTGGCTTTAGTTGACATCAGTGCTGATCTTCTTCCCTCCAACTGTTATTTGTTTCGATCAATAGTATCAAGACCTGAGTATCCGTACCTTCAGTTTAAAAGTCTCTTGTAGTCTTAAAGAAAGCCAATAGTTACCGAATAGGGAAAAACTAATTTTTACAGTCAGAATTGCTAACGAAAAAAATATATTTTTAAGGCATACCCCGTAATAAATCAGAATTTATTCTAAACTCCTCAAATATTTACTCCTTAGATTTCTTCAGTTTGATATAATTTTCCATCAAACGATAACAAACAAAATAAATAATTTCAATGCCACTTATAATGGAACAGCCCATACAGATGCCAATGAGGCCCCACCCAATGTTTGCTAAGATGATTTGAAAAGACAGAAAAAAACTTGCCTTAATGAAAACTCAAACTGACCTTATTAAAACTCATCACTAAAACATTTGCCATACCAATTCATAGAGAAGATTTTTTTTGAAACCTTGTACTTGTGTTCATAAGGATAATAGATTTTAACGAGACTGATTTCAGCAGGTAAATGGGACATATTCCCTCTGGAAAAAATAAAAAATTTCTGTGACTGCTTTCTGATGAAATGAAATGAAATTTCTATTTACAAATATTGCCTGAAAGAAGGCTGTCTAAACGTGTATGACAATAGTAACGATTGTAGGATCACATAGGATAACAATCGGGGTATTGAAAAGCATCCAATGAGAATTTGTATCGGCATTCAAGGTGAAATATGTTTGCCAAGTAACTGTGTGTGTATGAGGGAGCAGTATTGATCTTAGGCTAGTTTCGGGTTTGTCGAAAAATTTCGATAGAGACAGAATTTGCAAGAGTCATACTAGCGACTGTCGTATCTAATGCCTTACTACATCTATAAACATAAGTTGGTAACAACAGCGGCTACAGAATATGCCAAACATTTTAAAGCACAACCAGCACCAGATACTACTATATTTCAGCTGAGCTCATTGAAAGCTTGGTCTAGGTGGCAAACTCTCCCTTTGAAGGGAGCTAAGCTTGAAGGATAAGGCCCTGCTTGGGCACAGTCCATAACATAGAAACCAGAAACAGAATAATTTTCATTACTAATTTAATGGGTTCAGTCAACGATGACAGGAAATAAAAGCAGGGCACTAAGCCTTTAATAAAGTATTTACATTTTCTTTTAAAGATTCTGCATACTCAAGTATGCTCTTTGTTTTGTTCTGCAACTATTTTTTTTAGAAAAGTTCGTTAAAATCCATGCTCAATCCATTCTCTTTAGTGGCTCTCTCCTATAAACTGAATGCTGTGCAAAGTAAATTATGCGTTAAAAATAAATAAAGGAGCCAATAAGTTTAATTTCACAATAAAAAAATGGATTACTTCCATTATATCTTAAGTTTAAAAATATAAACCAATTTCAAAATATCAAACTCTCTTTTTTATCAAGACGTTTTATTATGTTTTCTTTTTTTCCATTTCTTCTTCGGCTTTTGAGGCAATATAAGCTGGCAGTCAGTGAAGTAGAAAGTTTTCAAAAAAAAAACCGTGTTTCCACCACTTAATGAAACAACAAATGCTACCGAATGCAACTTAGAGAGCAGCAGCAGCAGCAACAACAACAACAACGCTAACAATAATCATAAACATAAATAGTAAAAGAAAGAAAGAAAACAAAAATTAAAGGCGGAAATTTTCCAACGCATTAATTAAAAATTTCAGAAATTAAAAGAAAATCAAAAAAAAGTTATCGTTTGAGACAATATTTCCAGTGTTTAAATAAATAAAATAAATTCGTAGCATTCCTTAGTGTTTTAAGTTAAAAACACTATAATTTTAAAATTAGTCACTTTGAAATTCACTTTTAAATTAAAGCCAGAAATGCAAGTTTTTATTTAAAAAATCTTGATTTTTTTTTCTTCATAATTTTTAAATTTAAAATCCAGTTTGTTTTCTGCTCTTCTACCACAAATCCATGTTGTTTACAGTGTACGATTAGTAAAGAACAAGAGTATTAGTATTGTTATTGTTATTGATCTATAAAGAGAGAGCGAGAGAGAGAGAGAACGTGAATATGAGACGAGAAAAAGAATTGATCTTTTATTAATGAGAGTTTAAGCATGAAATATTAAAAAAAAAACAACAAAATTTAAGTTCAAAAACCGTTACAATTATACATTGTACAGTTGATTTTAAAAAATATTTCTTTGCACACACAAATACAATACAAATAAAAAACAACTCTTTAATATACAATAAAGGGGCAGCAAAGCAGCAGAAATAGCAGCAAAGCAGCAGTAGCAGGCAAACATAACAACATGTCGGATAGTTTATTAATTGCAAGCAAGGTAAGTTGAATTAATTTTTTGAATTATTTATATCGTCCATCGTTTTTATTTTTGTTTTGTTTTTGTTGTTTTTTTTTCGTAACTTGTTTTAAAGTTAAACTTGATAAGAATTTATTTATTTATAGGCCAGTTAGCCTTGTTTTGTTATTGTTTTCTTGACTTAATTTCGCGTTTTTACTTCATACAACTCCGATTAAAAAGTTGTCCATGTGGTCAGTGCTCATTCATGCACACACACTCACGCTCGTTTGTTTTACAGTGAGAGAAATGAGTGTAAAACAAAAGTGGGAGTAAAATAATAAAGGAAAACATAACAAAATAATACCGCATAACAGTTAACGGTAATAAATCTTCCACTCAGACGTCTCTTATACTCACACAGTTAAGTGGTACGTCGGTTATTGTTTTCGTTATGAAAAGTTTCCGCGTTCTTGTTTCTAGCATTAACAGGTGATTTGTTGTTATTATTTCTTGTGTTCTTTTTTCTTTTTTTTTCTTGCTATGCTTTTAACGCTCATTAGTATTATCGATTATTTAACCACCGCTTAATTGTTTATCGCTTATTATTATTCGTCATTATTGTTCGTCATCGTCATCGTTATTATTATTATTGAATAGTTTTTGATCTTGCATTTCTTATACAATACTTTTACATAATAAATGATCGAATAAAATGCAATCATGCATTATTTTTTATATTTATTTTGTTGTCCGGGTTTTCGTTTTGTTGTTGTTATTGTTTTTCATGCAAATATATCGATCGGTTTTTCTTTTTTGTCACAGTAGCTGCATAAAAATGGAAAGTGGAACTCAACTGGTATCTGATTTCAATTAAATTTAAAGACACGTTATTGTATTTCCTTTTATTTTGGTTTTGTTTTTGTTTTTGTATTTATTTATTAAATACAAATTTTGAAATTGTATCGTAAATATAAGGTGAAGTAATCAGAAATCCATTATTTTTCAATAGATGTACATTAAATACATCTGCATATGTATGTTTGAAAGAAATAATAGGGACACACAAAAATGTCATCATTTTATGCATTTTAAGTTAACTTTAGATCAATAAAATAAAATATTTGCATTTTAATTTGAAGATTTCGGAATTGTTTGATAAGAATTACAAGAAAATTACAACTCTACACCAACTATCCGTATTCTTCCTGGCCTACAGCCAAGCATAGGAGCATGATTATTAAATATAATTTTTTAATTCTCCTTTTCCTTAGATAATTTCTACCATTTTGAGTCATTTTGAGTGTTACCAAGTCTTCAGTCATATACTTCCAATTTGGTTTTAGTCTGTGAAAACCCTAATAGTACGATGGATGGCCATCCGTTTTCTTATTCATAACAGATCAGCAGAGCCTAGCAACAATTGCAGGTACCCTCTTATACGTAATAAAATATAATAAAGTTGATGTAAAATGACCGAAGAGGCAATCGAAAAACTTATGCTCTATAATATGCCAGAGTTTGTAAGCCTTGTACCATATCTGTGTGTCCTGGAACCCATATAATGTAATAATATCTCTGAGAAATTTACCATTTCCAATATAGCCATGACCTCGGCATTGAAACCACCGTAGTTGTTGTCATGTTTAGTACTTGAAAGTCTGGTATGAGATCTGTCTGCTTAGCATTATGGAGTCACTGATATAAACCACAATGTTTCAATGGAATTCTAGTTGGAATATTAAAATGAAATATCCTATCCAGTAAATCATGGACAACCGAAGGTGTCTACAGCTTTCTAGTAATGCAAAATGTCCCTAGTCCCCATTTGATCAGGATACGCCTTAACAGTAATACGCCTTTGAATTTGTAAAATAGATTTCTTTTCCTGAACGCTGTAGGAATTCAACCATTTCGAATGTCTTTCGTAAATTTCTTTTAGTTTCGAAATTTTGTTTTGTTTTTTCGACAGAAGCTATTTTAACAAAATACCATGAGCATTTCATATTTTGGATCATATTCTATTACTGATACAACAACAACAGAATCAAAGTAACGTTAATTATATTCTTTCATGAGCAAATTTTTTCGTGCACTCTCCTTATTACAAACTGCAATTAAATTCTACTAATTGAAACGAATATTGAAATTAATTTATTCTCTACCAATCAAGTGGGCTTTGGTTGAATTTTGTA